>JAUZSZ010000134.1:12669366-12682893 GCA_034780575.1 Labeobarbus marequensis
AAACCTGCAGCCCGGCCTCATGACAGTAACGGTACATGACAATGTTAATGTATTTGGTCTTGGCAGAATAGATATGATACGCTGCTGTTGCTGCGGCAGAGCAAGTACCGAAACTTGCTACTGCCAATACACCCACAACATGCTGCTGTGAGCATGTAAGAAATATTGCTGTTGCAAATATAACATGAATAACGCCCATAGCATAGGCCTACATAATCACCCCGTAGCAGATCTATACAGGTGGAGCTGGGGAAGGGTTGTTGGGGGGTTTCTAAAGTGTGCTACTTCTACAGCAAACACTAGCCAAGTGTTTGAATGTTGAGCAGCGAGCTAATTGGCTACAGATACAGGAGAGAACCAATCAGCTGTGCCATTTGATTATGATGTTATTGTCACACCATTATGACTGCACCATGCTAGAACTTTGCATATATATATATTTTTTAAATATTTGACTGAATTTCTAGTGAATGTTAAAAAATATTTTGAAGTAAAAACTTTTAATTTAAAATTGTATTAGCCGATATCACATCCTCAGATGCATTTTATTAGCCATTAGTCACTCAGCTTTCTAGCTATCGCGATCAAATCAGCCACTGAAAAATGTTGGTCGAGTATTGTTATCAGTTTTTTGCTGTACAGGAAAACACACTCTTTTTAACAATAACTAATCAAGCTTGTTGAAATGTTATCACCTGCATGTTTTTTTTCACCTGTGAAATGTTTTCCGCTTTTTTGAGTGTATTGGCAACCATGTGTATTGGCTTTAGTACAATTGATACTTCCTTCTTATTCTGAAAAAATGAGGCAGATGGCCATTAAGCAGTGCAAAACTGCATGAACGAGTCTTCAGGAGTTAGCAATAGCTGTTTTAGTTTGCTAAAGCTAAAGCTTGTCACTATTAAGGGTAATTCTACATATTTATTAACATCATTTGGACTCAAAGTGTTTTTGTGGTCTGTTAACAGATGTTTTATGTAACCTGTTATTGTCAGCATTGTCGTTAGCTTAAACAGCCTTTTTAATAAACGGATTTGCAGTTCTGGTTATGTGAATCGAATTTTAAATGTAAGATAAGGCGGTGTCAATACTTTTGCCAAAATATACTTTCAACTTACAGGACTACACTAGAATGCAGCCTCAATTCTAACAGAAATGGACTAAAAACCACAAAACTTTGATTTAATTGGGTCTTAAGGAGGCATATTTCAGTGAATCAGATAGCTATTACTGCGATGTTATCCTTGGCTCTCAGCGCAGTAGTTTGCGTTCAGCAGTCTCTAGCACTCATTATTGTGCCTTTTTGCTGTTTACTTCCCGCATAATGGCCATTATTCAGTGTAATTCTGCCTTTCTAGATGACTTGCTTTGTGGCTCCAAGATACAAGATCAAGAGGGGGAACCACGACGCGTTCTGTCATTCTGGCTGCAGGGGCCTGTCGCTTTGAGTTTGAGGTCTGTGTATCATTTAAAAGAACATCCAACCTATTCTCATCTCTTCAGCACAAACCTTCAGTTTTCATACAGTCAGAGTCTTACACCTGACCCTCAAAGACTCTTCTGTGTGTAAGTCATATTTTATGTTGCTGAAAATTAATTAACGTTTAGATGTTTAAAACCAGTTTTATTCATTATGATGTCACAATATACAGTGGTGTTTATATGATATTTCAAAGATACTCAAAAGAATATCTTCAAATAACAGTGGTAGATACTTTTAGCAATACCTTCAAATATGTTAGATGTCCAAAACACCACAACGTCCATAAACCTCCACAGTATTACCATGGTACATGTCCAAAAAATGATAAAACATAGTATCACCATTGTACATGTAGGAAAAACTATGGTAAAACCATGACAGATGTGCAAAACGTACTTTAAAATATATTAAAATGGTACTGAAATTCGTGAACCATGGTTTGTATACAGTAATTCCAAATATAACATGATATAGCATGGTACATTTCCAAAATAATGTGGTAGTAGTAGTACAATGGTGCAATGTCCAGAAATTCATTGTCGTACAATGGTACTTTGTTGTATGTCATGATATTGTCCAAAAAAACACTATGGTATTACCATAGTAACACATCTAAGAAACCATGGTATATTTTGCAATTGTCTCAATTGGCAACATGTAGTAGATTTGGATCTAAAACAATAAATAGCTGTCAGCCCTTTTTATTCAGCATGATGTCACCATGACTGAATTAATACTGTATCTATATATGGTAAACAATGGTATTTATATGGTATTTCAAGATACTTCAAATTACTGTGGTACTAGCATGGTAGATGTACACAAAAAACTCTATGGTACAACATCAAAAAAAATAAATAAATAAAATAAAATAACATAAATAAATAAATAAAAAAACTGTATGACCATGGTACATGTCCAAAAATCATTGTAATACAGTGGTATGTTGAAAAATGTGGTATAACTATGGTAATGTATGAAAAACTATGGTAAAACCATGGCAGATGTGTGAAAGCTCAATCCTTTACTGTACCATCAATGATAATACTATGGTACTTCAAAATATACTGTACAATAGTGCTGAAATTCATGTACCATTGTGTATATAGTACTTCCAAAGTTACCATGATTCTACCATGGTACATTTCCCAAATAGTAGTGTTATTACCATAGTGCAATGTCTAAAAACATCATGTAAGTGATGATATTGTCCTAAAACCACCACAGTATTATCATGATACTATGTCTAAGCAAACCTTCTAATTACTATGGTACTACAATGGTAGAAAACAAACAAACAAACAAACAAAAAAAGTATGGTACAGCATGCAAATAACCCCCACAGTATTACCATGGTATATGTCCAAAAATCATTGTAATACTATGGTATGTTTAAAAACACGTTATCACCATGGTGCATTTACAAGATGTTATAGTAAAACCATGTTAGATGCGGAATAATTCCATCCTTTAGTGTAAAATAAGTACAATGATAATACTAGGTACTTTAAAATAAACAACTGAAATTCACACCATGGTTTTCATATAGCTCTTCCAAGGATAATTCTACCATGGTACATTTTACAAACAGTAGTGGTAGTACCATAGTGCATATTGTCCAAATGTACCATGGTATTACCATCCAAAAACACAGTAATACCATGGAAATTTTTGGTTGTGTTTAATCTGACACACATGTAATGTGTAAGTAATATTATTAGTCAAAATGTGATCACGTAGTAAATTCTGGTGAGATTTTGAGACCGAGCAGGTGTGTCTCCAGAGGACCACAGTAATACATCGCAGCACTCGTGATTTTAAGCGTTCGTGATTGGTGCAAAGCTTCCATGCGGCCCAGTGGAGTGCGAAAGGATATTTTCACTCTCAACCTTTGACTCAAACTGGCAGATCTGTCTCATGTGAGCACTCACGCTTTCCTGATCTGCCCCTACGCCACACAAGTGGAACATGAGGAATCTGAATTATCGGTCTGATGATGTTCAAGAGAGATTTTCTCTTTTTTTGCGCGATGGTGGGCGGACGCTAAAGAGAGCTCTAGGGCAGGAGTAGCAGACTCTCCACTCGCCAAGATGAAGAATATAATCCAAGATGAAAGCTTGTGTTGAGATGGCAAGCGTCTAACCGCATTCACTGTTCTGTGAAACTGGCAGGAGGCCATGGAAACTGCAGCAAAAGCATCTTTCTGGCTACGTAGCTTTCTTAGCTTTTGCTGAAATGCACCGCTAGGCTTTAGCATACTTTTGTGAAAGATGCAAGAGCATTTAGGGAGAGGAAAATCTGAATTTTTTAGCCTGATTACAGAGGTTTTTGTTCGCCACAGTCCAAAATGAACACTCACAATGCGCAAATGCTAGTAAATTAACTTCTAGCAAGTACAAAACAGCATACTCTGTGCAAATACATAAATACAAATTCTTGCTACACAAGCTAATTTTAATATGTTGTTGCTTACTGAAATGTCAGACCGCAGTTCATAAACAGCGCAAGTATGCACTACTTTCTCAGTATTACCACAAGGGGCATTAGGGGCATTATTATAGCATTAGCATTAGCATAAAGTGTGTTTTTCTTTCTTTCATCTTTCAGTTACTGTATAGGCTGAGCAACATTCAACACAATTTTCACGAAGTTACGAACATGCATAGGAATTACGAAAATGTACAAATTAGAATGTAAGTGTTCATACATCAAAATGTAAAATAGTTATGAATTTTCATGAATTTCTGTTGCGAGTTAAGGTTAAAATTGATTTTAAACTTTTGACAGGTTTATAATACTGAATATTTGCTTGAATAAAAACATCCTGTTTAATGGCACAGGCATTTGAAGGGAAATTTATTGCCCCCTTGAGGCTGTTTACTGCCACAACAATACAAAAATGTTATTTTGGAATTATTTATATACTATTATAGTATTTATTCAAATTTTGAATTATCGTTTTATTATTTTTTACGTGCTTTGACATTTTTATTTTTATTTTGCTTTTAATATATTTTTATTTCATTTTTAGTAATTTCAGTACTTCATCCTAAATTTATTTTATTTCAGTTTATTTCTAATTTTTAAGTTTTTAATCTAATATTCCTTTTATTTTATTTCAAAATATTTTATTTATTAGCTATTATAGTGTTAATTAATATTTTAAATGAGCTTTTTAGTAATTTTGTTACATGCTATGATTTTTTGTTCGTTGTTAATATTTCTATTTTAATTTTGATATATTTTTATTTCAGTTTTAGTAATTTTACTTCAACCTAAATTGATTTTTTTTGTTTATATATTTATTTATTTATTTAAAGTTTGTAATGTAATATTTATTTATAATCTAGAATTATTTAATTTTATTTCAGTTTATTTCAGTTCATTTTATTTCAGTTAATTTTTAATTTTTAAGTTTGTAATCTAATATATATTTAATATTATTTCAGTTAACAAAAATTATTTTTAGTAGTTTTAGTTAACAGTAACAACACTAGTAGTAACTGACCAATAAAAATTGACACCCGCCCACAATCGAATTAATTTTTGATAATATTATAAAACACTATTTTTTTTCTTTCATAATATCCTGTTTTTGTCACGGTTCCCTCATTCATTGTTTCCTCCTTGTCCCGTGTATTGTCATGTGTGTGCGTGCAGTATGTGTGTGGGCGTGGCCGAGCCATCACCGTTCACTACACTCAGCTGAGCCTCATTAGCAGCGCCAGCTGCAGCTCCTTAACTCACCCATAAATACTCACCAGTTTCTCCTCTCCTTTGTCAGATCGTTTTGGATGTCTTCCTGTGTTGTGTCAGTGCCTGTTACGTTTCATCCGTTCCGCCGTCTGATGTCAATGTGATCGTCCTGTGTCGGTGTTGCTGTGTCTTCGTTCGTGTTGGGATTCCCACTCTTCACCATGCATCCTACTCTTCACCACCATCCTGCTGTGTAGCCCATCCGGTCCCTGCGTCACCTGTCATCATTTCATCCTTGTTTCTGTTACCCTTTCTGACGAACAATAAACCTCTGATTCACCCGCAAATTGCTTTCTCATCTCTTCGCAGTCATGACACCATGAGGCTATCAGCACCAACTGAGACATTTTTTTGTGAACAACTGAACAAACACATTCAGCTATTATGAAGTTAGCTTTGCACTTTTAAAGTTGCTTGCAAAAAATAAACGGCTAATTCTGAATAGTCAACAATGGAGAATTGTTTAATTTTTGTTGGTCAAATGATATAGTTACTATACAACATCTAACCGGCGGGTGCTAAGTATAGTCTATGCTAACCAGTAAAACTTTGACCCCTTGTTGGTGTAAAAGAGTCCAAAGAGTCGTGTGACATATTAATATATGTACTGGCAAAGATGCTCCTACTGTAAGCAGGTAGGTGTGAATGCAACCTTGCACATGTGTCAGAATTAATTCAGCTGCTTATTTATGCAAGAGAGGTTGATTATGGAAAAATAGTGAAATTAGCATTTGATAAAGTGTCTCATGTTCTCACAGCCCTCTTTTGTGATGCTCACATTCTTTGCCATACACCTTTTTTTTCTCACATTTTCTCTCTCGTTTTTTTTAATTTTTTTTATAAACGAGCCTACAGTAAAACCCCATCTGTTATTGCATCAGATCTTTTCTTCCATATTGTGACATACTTCCGAATGTAACAGATTGTTGAAAAAGGCAGGGACTTGGTTCTATGCATTGGTTGTTGATTGGATTTGAGATGTGAGCTTAAGAGGATTAAATTATTGGAGAAGTTGTGCATACGTCACCAGAGAAATTAGCCTGTGCGAGCGTACGGCATGTGGTTGCTCCGTATGTTTTTGGCAAAACTGGCACATGTTTGTGTGTAGACAGAGAGGTCATTTGGGAGATTTTGTTTGGTTTTGCATTCTTTCATGATATGGACAGTAGTTTTCTCATTCGATTAGCATAGAAAGTTATAAGTGATTTTTAAATCTCCATTTTCCAACAGTATCGCTTTATGTTTTGGGCTACTAAATTCCATAACAGACTTAACTGATACAGCAGTAGATTTTTTCTCCATTTAATTAAACTGTTATCGTCTGAAGTTTTTATTACGTTAAGAAAAGTGTTTATTACATT
This sequence comes from Labeobarbus marequensis, assembly GCA_034780575.1. Lineage (NCBI taxonomy): Eukaryota > Metazoa > Chordata > Actinopteri > Cypriniformes > Cyprinidae > Labeobarbus > Labeobarbus marequensis. Next base: position 12,675,967 of record JAUZSZ010000134.1, read on the forward strand.
CGAAATATGGATATTTTTCTTACAAAAACACATGGATTCGCTACAGGAGGCCTTTATTTATGCCCCGGAGCCATGTGAGGCATGTTTTATTTGCGCGCGCATTATTTGACGACTTGTGGATAGTTAAACAGAAACACTCGCCAACTGCAATGATAACACGTGGAATAGCCAGAACAATTTTTAATATAACTCCGATTGGATTTGTCTGAAAGAAGAAAGTCCTATACACCTAGGATGCCTCGAGGGTGAGTAAAACACAGGCTAATTTTCATTTTTGGTTGAACTAACCCTTTAAAGATGTTTTGATTAAAAATTACAAGGTCAAAAACAAAAAAAGAAATGAAACGTGTACACGAATTGTTCAAACAAGATCAATAACATGCATTTAAAAACATTCATTTTCATTTCATGCCAACTTTAATGCCGTTTTCTGTAGGCTGAAAAGATTAATTTGCTCAAAAATGCTAATTCTATTTGCTTACATTTATGTCTGTATGTTTCTGTAAGTTTCTTTCTTCTTTGCTGAACAAAACAGAAAATTTTGAAGCCTGTGCCAGATGGATGCTCCCTTCGATGAAATATCAATAAAGGTTGACTAGAGATTCAAAAATATGAAAAAACAAGTAAAAGCATATTAAACATTGTCTGTTTGACTTGTATGCTCTATGTTTACTGAAGCCATATGATAATAACCTGTGTTTGCTTTAAGAGTTTAATTTTGTCTTTCAAGAATAACATTTTACTTAATGTTGTATAGATGTAGCCTTAAAGACTAAATAGTCAAACATAGCTACAGCTTGTATCAAAGCAGGTTCTGCAGTAATTGGGCCTGACATGAAGGAAGCAGCAGCTAAGCCGAGATGTCAGAACTCACGTGTGGCCCAGAGAAAAGGGAGTCCTGCTAAGAGTAATGATCATTTATTATAAGCTCTAGGTTCAGTTACGGCATCCTACCTTTATATATTCATGCTCAGAAGCTCGTCTTTTTAACAAGCTTTATATTTTGTTGAAAAAACAACTATTTGTTTATCTCAGTTGCCAACTTTTATGTCCAGAAATCATGGATGTTCTCTTGGAAATCTTGCTGTGATTTGCATTCTGGTTCCACATCTTTAGGGAAGTTCTTTAACTCAGGAAAGACTCAGAGGGAGGAGGCCGGGGTGTGAACTCTACAGGGTTCTTACGGCACATGACTCAAGAGAAAAACAATCTTATGTCCCCACTCACCCATCCGCTCAGCCAAGCCTCTTATGACACACAGACAGATGGCAAGACCTCAAGTTCACCCTTAGTGCTTTCGTAGAAAGACGCTCTCTCAGATGAATAAGCATCTCTACCCTTGCAATTTCCAGAAAATATGTTGTAACCGGGGTTGGGATATCTTTACAAGCTGCAGTTTCTGATAAGAATGACATTAGCAGGTGACTAGCCTTGAGTCCTTAACTTTTTGATTGTGGCTATTATTCAGCAACAAGCTGTTTCCTGCCGCTGATTCCCAGAAGTCTTACAGCCTGTGTTCAGGATATATGTGAATATACAAGCAAACATTAAAGTATTTTTACTCTAAGAGAAAATTTGGGTAACAAAATTTCTAAAAATTGACTTGATTCAGCAATCAAAAGAGCAGCTTTGTGTTCTTCAAGTGCCAGTGGGCTTGACTCGGCACTGTGCAAAAGACTTGTGATTTCATGTACTGGATTCTTGGCTTTATGTAGATGATCAATTGAATTTGTCATTTCCGGCAGAGCCTTGATGAAAATAGTGCTGGTTCGGATCAGAACCGTGGCCTTAGGACAGCAATGTGATATGCATTGTTCTAATTACTGTTGAATAAGAGCCATTAATCCATTTCCATCTGGGCCACCCATCAAGATAACTGGATCATCCCAGATACCCTTCTGAGCTCTTTTCTTAGCGATAAAGTATTGTAGATGACTGACTGACTGACAGAGACAGAAATTTGGGTTTTAGTAACCAAAATAATTACTTTTCACTCCATCCATGGTAATCTAGTTTATTATCAGTAGCAAGATGCAGTATGTTTATATACTCTACCATTCAGAAGTCTGAGGTCATTAAGATATCTTTTTGTTTTTGAAAGGATTTTTTAGTTTTATTCAGCAAGGATGTGTTAAATTGCTTAAAGTGACAGTTATAATGTTACAAAAGATATCTGTTTCAAATAAATGCTGTTCTTTTGAACTTTCTATTTATCAAAGAAACCTGAAAAAAATGTTTCACAGTTCCCACAACACAACTTTTCAACAATGATTAAAAAAAATATTTCTTAAGCATCAAATCAGCATATTAGAATGATTTCTGAAGGATCATGTGACACTGAAAACTGGAGTAATGATGCTGAAAATTCAGCTTTGCCATCACAAAAATAAATTACATTTAAAATATATTGGAACAGAAAAAGAAAACAGTTCTTTTAAATTGTAATAATATTGTATTTCACAATATTATTATTTTTACAGTATTGCAATACTGAATGGCAATAAATGGAACCTTGGTAAGAGAACCTTGATAAGAGACTTGAAAAATCATACTGTCGATATTAGAGACTTTTTAATTTATCGATATCACTTGAATATTACATTGTTCATGCTCATGTCCTCTATTTTTACATTTAGAATACTTTTGCCATAATTGAACATTCAGCTTCAAGTCAATCTTTAAACACTCCAGTAATTTAATAACAGTTCATGTAATCTTCAGCAAATCTCAAAATGAATATCAATTTTTATACTGTACATTATTGTAATGATGCTTGCAATCACTTCAAAACAATTGATTCTACTTTTAAGTGTTTTTTTATTTGTTTACTGTACAAAAGAGCATGCCATCTTAATATCAGCCATTTAGCAGCAAATGATCAGAATTTTGATTATATATATATATGTGTATATGTATATATGATTTAAAATCAAATACATTAACAACACTGTATCTTCTGAACAGTTTGATTAGGTAAGACTCCAACATTCAGCTGAATGTTTATCTATGTCATACTGAGGCTGCTTAAGCTTTATTTATTTGTTCTGTGGATCCTGCAAAAATATAACCATATGCTATCAACTGTCAGTGTCCTCGAGGGTCTTTCACTGACAATGTGCTAAGTTTGTTTGCTCTTTTAGGCACTGGCCAAGTTCTAGTCATGTGTCCAAAGCCTCAGCAGATTCTGATGCAGTCTCAGAGTGATTAAGAAGGCTTTTCGTTCTATCCTTAGCTTCCCAAGGACCGATTAGCAGGTAGGCCCCCAGTGGGACGACTGCTTTTCAGCTGGCAGTTCATAGCAGCTTCTGCTCTTTCTCATCTCTCAATGTGTGGAAACTCAGAAGATGCTTTTCTGAGCTATTGGCTTTCTCAACATTGAGATCATGGTTCTTATCATGGTGAGTATTTTGCAGTCCTTTGTAAGGGACAGTTTGAGTTTACATTGGAGAATGTCCTGGTTCTTTTAGATCGCGGTTAGTTGAAACCGTCAGGGGTGCTTTCAGAGTCATCACCTTGACCTTGGCTAAACCTCATTGGTTTAGAATATTTCTATGGTAAAAGTAACAGTTCTCTCCAGTTTTTGTGCTTCAGCTGGTGTTTTTGATGGTCTTGGTATTCAGTAGATCTGAATTATGTGATTACAAGGATATCAACACAGGTGCATGCAATAATACTGGAGTATAATGAGAAACGTCATTGCAGTTATCTGGGATGCATAAAAGTATAGTGCCAGTCAGAGTTGAAAACTTCTGCCAGCGTTTACAAAGTTCCATGGATATTCATAATGTTTAAAACGTCCTTAGCACAGGTTTGTTTAACATCTTTTTCATATGCTGTTTTGAGCTTACGGATCCTCTGTATCACAAGAATTTACTTGTTTTGGGTAACATAACTGATATCATATGATTTATATTATTTGTTTACATTCTGTTTTCTTCAAATGTTCTCATCAAAAGCAGATATTGGAACAGGCCTCTGGGTAATTTATTAGAACCTTTTTTCCAGAAAGAAGGATGCAGATTCAGCTTTCCTAGTTCCACATTTTGTAATCTGAATTACATCAGTGACACTGAATTACGTCAGTGATACTTCAAATGTGTCTTATCAAAGTAATTTTTTGCTATCCTGCAGTTATGACATTATGATCATGGGCCATTTTGTTCACTATATCGTTTTTGCACATATATTTTAATATATTTTAATAGTCTCATATGCTCACCAAGGCTGCATTTATTTTATCAGAATATTGTTAAATATTATTCCCAAATTTGATTTATTCCTGTAATGGTAAAGCTGAATTTTCATCTGCCATTATTCCAGTTTTCAGTGTCACAGGATCTTTCAGAAATCATTCTAATATGCTGATCGGCTGCTCAAGAAAATCTTCTCATTATCAATGTCAAAAACAGCTGCTTAAAATTTTTGTGGAAACTAGGATGTTTTTTGTCAGGTTTCTTTGATGAAGTTCAAAAGAAAAACATTTATTTGAAACATTTGCTGTAATTTTTTATCAATTTGATGCATCCTCGCTGAATAAAAGTACTGATTCCTTTACAGAAATGGCACTGACACCAAATAGTTTTTAAAGGTAGTGTATATTAGGCATTATTATGTGCTTTGCAAGACTTAAAGAGTCTGATTTGGTCCTGTTATGCAATAAACCTCTCAGGCTGTATCATTTCCCTGTTTTTGTTCTGATAGCTTGAGTGGAAAAAGAGAGCTGGAACTGAGGATTTTTTTTTTTAACGAGATCATGGTCTTTTTTTCAGTTTGTTTTTTAAAAAAAGTATATGTGGATCAGAATATAAGAATATCAGAATATATATTAATGGTTTTGTGTTAGATTTCACTGATTTAGAGTTCTACCCTTTCTTTGATCAAATCAAGTCTTTCTGTTTCTGACTTCAAAACTTTGCTTTCTTAAATCACATGACTTGGTAATATTTAATTTTCACATTTGTACTTGAATCAAAAATAACAATAGGGTTCCACTGCAGCTTCATCCTGTCACGTTGCTTCCACTTTCTCCCTGCACTTGTAGATAAGCTCTTTAGTCTAATTCAGACGAAGTCTGCTCTTTTTATCCCTGCTTAGTCTCTGATATCTGTCCATCATTTTTGTGTCTTGAGCTAAGTAATGCTCCCTCAGCTGTAGCGTGTGCCAGGCACAAATGTGCTGTCATGATGTGCCAGTGGGATTCCTGCAGATGTACCTGTTTAGGGTCACTTGTTCCTTAAATCTGGATTTTTTGTTTTTGTTTTAGCTTTGGTTTGACATCAACACTACAGATACTTTCAGTTTTAATAGTTGCAATGGCCATAAAGCACTTAGACTCTGTGCCCACTGCAGTTCTAAAGGTACCGTGTCTTATGTAAAGAAGCTTGATTGTGCAAGGAAATGATTGTGAAAAGTCTTTGAAGAGATTCTGGTAGGAAAGGTGGGAGAAAAGTGGGTTCAGGTACAAAAAAATTCTAATTTAAATGTAAAGTATCAATTAGTAATCTAAAAACGCTACATTTCATAAGAGTGCAAATGTTTCAGTATTGTGTGTATGGATCACTTAGCAGAAAATTTTAAATCCTGTTAAGAACCGGATCGAGTTAAATGCATTGTCTTTTTTTAAGCTTGTGTGTTTATCCTCTTGTTTAAGCTTATTATTTTAGTTTATGCCCAAGTATTAGGATTGTCTTTACACAAGGAATATTCTATTAAAATAGTTTGCAGTTGCATTTGATTCTTACTATTATCAATGCTCTTGTGTTTGTTTCATATAATATATATGAGAAAGTATGCAGTGTGCACAATTTGCAAGTGTGCTTTAAAATATAAGCATAAGATGAGGTCCAAGTCACAGATTTCTAGTGAAAATGTTTGAGTTTTGCATTTTTATAAAACATTTTTATTTTTTTAAATGTTCTCTTTTCTATATTGTTTTAGACATTTTATTACTTTCGTTTTTAAAATAAAAATATGATATAGCTGAATGAAATGAACATGAATTTCGTGTCAAACATGATGATCACGTGATCCAGAGAGGATCCTGAGCTTCAAAGGAAGTTAGAACATATGCATAGTATGCATAGTAATTAATTAAATCACTTAGAAATAGTGCAGAATCTTAAATATTTCGTATTCATTTTACATCATAACATATTTTTGTTTACATTTACTTTTATTTGACTCTTAAAACGGAAAACTGTTTTGTTCTAGGTTTAAATTACAGTACATTTTAAATTCCAGATACAGCCCATATTCTTACATAGTCAAACCAAAATTTATTCAGACACCTTGAACATTTCTCACATTATCACTGTTTATTTGCTATAGTTTAAAAATGGAAATAAAATAGAACAAGAACTCAAGAGTTAAACTGTCAGAACAAATTCATCTTGATAAAGTCAGGTAATTTTGATAGAAAGGTGTGTAACCAAACATGGTCAGGTCAAAGTGTCAAATCAAATTTTTGGTCTCAATTTTTCATCAGTTTTACTGGTAGTCCACTGTATGAAGAATTTTTGAGTATAATGTGTCACAGTTTAATTAATTTTGTTATCCTCACTTACGTAAATGAACTGTATTGTCCTGTACCCACTAGTAAAAAAATATCAAAAATGATATCTGGTGTCTGAATAATTTTTGGTTTGACTGTAGTTCATACTTGCAAATTTGTTTCTTGGGCCTAAACCATTCAGTTGCCTTTCTGTCCAATTTGCGTCATTGTTATAATGTTCCCTGGGCTTGACACAAAATTACTTATTGTTAACCTGGGCATGTGTTTTATGCTTTTGTCTTTTACAGAGTGGAAGGAGAGGATGAATGAGTGTGATCTGCTAGGCCAGAGAGTATAGCCCTGCTATGTTCTCCTTTGGTCCCTTTATCATCTGATTCAACCAACAGTCAACTGACATCTACCACAGGCCATTGGAT
>JAUZSZ010000134.1:12923360-12935526 GCA_034780575.1 Labeobarbus marequensis
TTTTTTTTTTTTCTTTTTTTTTTTTTTTTTTGAGGGAGGGGGCACAGCAATACTATTCTGTGAAGACAAAGAACATAATCCTGGACCTCCAAAACACATCTTGGGGCTGTAAACTGATAAATCTTGCTGGTTGCAGCATCACACAACCTTTTTCAGTTGATTCGCATTACACTTGGTGTTTATAGTCCAGTGAGGAAATCTGTCCAAACCACTATCCGTTACCAGGCAGTGGAAAGCTTCCATTTTAATGGCTTTAGATTAATGGTGCTCACGGGTCTGCCAGTTGACAGGGAGCTGCACTTTCAGATCTAGCGCCTAAACAGCAGTGATCCAGAGTGGACATAAATCAAGACTGTAAGACTGACAACAAAGTAAGCATACTTTCTAAACAAAAATGGTGTGGAAATGACTGCGACAACCACTTTTCTGTGGTTTACAATCTAAGACCATTTCATTGTTGACCTTGGCAGAAAATTACTCTAGATGAAAAATCTACTTTTTTTTCCGTGTATCTTATAGTTACAAAGACAATAACCGTGCATGAAATGAGTCTGTGTTATTGCTTATACACTGGCTCGATATTAGTAGTCTCCTCACATTTGGCTTTCCTGCAGAAGACATTAACATCTGAGCAGTCTCTCTTAGATTCTTGCTTGAAATTACTTTTGAAGTTATAAATTATGCCCCAAGTTAATTGAATGAGCATTTCAGACACACTAATAGCAAACGTCTGCAATCTACATATTCCAAGTGACAAAAAAAGGCTGTTATTAATTTACAGTATGTTCTGTAACTAGCCATTCCATCATCTCACTCTCTAAATAATTTGTCCATCCACATTTTATCTTACTATAACATTCAAAGACTTTCATAATTCACAAATATTAAAATTAAATAATTTTGAAATTTCAAACTTAGAAATGTATCTAAAACGTAACATATTTGTTACCAACTACACTGACCAGTATGTGGTTAAAATAATGGATTCATTGATAATGAGCTTCTGGAAACAATTATATAATAAAAACAGCCATGCGTCATGGGTCTGTGTAATGCTGGTCCTGATGTTGAAGTAAGCGTTATCAAATCAAAGCTCACTAAGGCACAGCAAGTGTAATTATAGCTCAGAATGAGGTACACTGTTGCAGTGAGTCATGCTGAGAAGTCTAGTATACCCTAAATCCAGACTTAATTTGTTTATTAAAAATCTAGTTACAAAAATCATTATGGCACTAGTCAGAAATGATCTAATAGGATGGTCATTAACTGAAGGGCTCAGGTTTCCTGAGTCAACATTCAGTTTTAATAGTTTGAACTTAATAAAATCTATTGTGAAGTGAAATCACAGTTCATGCACAGATGTTTGTAAAATGGCTGCAATGATGTCCAGGGATGTAAAAGTATAAATAAAAATGCAAAATGCATCCAGGTCACAGGGCTTTTCACCTTGGGTTACTATAATTTTAAACCCCAAGCAAAGGTCATAAAATAGAGCACTATATAAAAAAAAAGTGGTTAGCACTGCCTTTAAACCAAACATGTGGAACTGGTAAAACAAATCAACAGACAACAAATCAATAAATGCGTCTTTGTTTTCCTCATTAAATATTCTTGGCCTTATAACACAGGATGTGAAAGTTTCTGTGAGTGTATGTTTTTACTGTCTGGTAAAAAGAGGAAAAATCAGAACAGTGGCAGCATGATTGTGTCTCAATGACTGATCAGAAATTAAGTGCATTATCCAATTATAGCTAATCAAAACAGCAGTTTTAGGTCATTTATAAGCCTTTGAAATATGGTTAAAGTATGTACTGACAAGTGTTTATGGTAAACTAAAATTATATTAATGAAATATTCAATGTCATTTCTATTGAGACTTTTAAGACGTAAATGAAATTAAAAGTAAAATGAAATTAAAATCTGTAATGACAACATTTGTAATGATGAAATGAGACATTTAGTACATGTAAAATATATTATTAATAATACTATATTAAATCAATTAAATTCAATGTCAAATAACACACCACAGTTAAAATCATGTACTTTAGATATGCTTTAAAATGTTAGTCAGCACTTAAAAACAAGTGTACTTCTTTAAATCTTAAAAGATAATTAAAACAATGATTCAAAATGTACTTTCAAGTAAAACGTTTAATTTGACATTATTACAAAGTGCAATTTTTAAAAGTGTACTTAAGTATGCTAAGAAACGTTGTGATGAAAGTATACTTTCTTTAAGTTCACTTTTATTTTTATTTAATCATTTTATTAATATATTTCATGAACGTTTTTTATTTCATTAATATTACATTTTCTGAAAGTACAGTTTTTAAAATATATATTTTAAGATTTAAAGTACATTACAACTAATAAATACACAATCCAAGTTTTCCATAGTACTCATATAAAGTCAGATGGGAATTTTGCATGACAGCTGTTGACTGGAAAATAATAAATTAATAAATTTTTAAAAACTATTTTATTTAATTTATTTGTATATTTGTTTACTTAAAACTGCCATAGTTGACTTACAGGGGCTCATGTTTACAGGGCCAAACCGTTATTTAAAACATAGACTGCTTGTCCGTTACAAGGTGTATTTGTCCAATCAATGTTTTTGACCTCATAAATATGGAAGTAAGAATGTTAACCCAGAGTTTACTAATGTAAACAGTGAAATCTTAAAACTAGAAAGATGTGAAGTATATTATATACCACAAAATATTGCATATCATGAGTGAATTAAAGCAAGACAAGATTTCCATAACTCCGCAGACCCAGAGATTAAACAAAGGCTTTTCCCCTAACCATTAATCACCTTAGAGCAAACTCATTTTCTGGTTCTCCAGAAGGTCAGTGTGGAGACCAAGAATCCACAAGAAAAAGCTTTCGATCTTAAATTAAATGCTTTTAACTTCAAGACAATCAATTCCTTTTTGCTGGACCCACACCTATGCAATTAATTAATAACTATAGCACAGTAGACAAAGTAGCAGAGACTCAATTAATGGTGACAGCAAAAACTTCGAGCCAAAATAAAACCCAAAATATTTAGCTTTTAGGCCCTGGTTATAATTTTGCATACAGCTGACTCTTGTAAATTCCAGACATGCATGAGAAATCTGGAGAGATGTGTGAGCTCTGCAGCATCTTGCAGGCTGTTCATCGATGGTGGCTGTGGATTGCTGTGCTGTGGCGTGGGAGTATAATTCATTTTAACATACACTTTCAGAGGTTAATCAGGTTGAGTTAGACCGTGTCTGATAAATGATGCAACACTCTACCTATTTTAACAGTCCTGGGGATCAATGCAATCGATGGCGAGAGTAATGCGGGAGGATAGTTTGGACGGGTGCCTTTGAGCATGTCCCCTGTGAAAACACATGCATTGAACCTCTATTCAGGAGGAAAACCAAATAAGTCACATTGAGCTGTATGACGTGCAGGAACAGGCCAGTGATTCAAACATATTATGGATTTCTAATCCAAACCAGAAAAATGATCTCTGAATCAAAGCTAAGTATTTCTATATATGTTACAGAGAAAAGAGATTAATTATGAACTAGGAAAAAATGTTGATTATGCTTTAAGATAATTTTATGTTCATCATTAAGGCGTATTAGGTGCATCAGTATGGAAGCCTGTTTCCCCCACTGAATAAAAAAAGTAATTACGACTTTTTATCACACAATTCTGACTTTTTTCCTCATAATTGCAAATTTATATCACTCAATTCTGGCTTCTCAGAATTGTGTGATATAAACTTGTGATTCTGAGGGGGAAAAGTCAGAATTGCTCTTAGTTCTCATATCTTGCAATTTTGACTTTATAACTCACAAGTGCGAGTTTATGTCACAATTTTGAGTTAATAAGTCAGAATTGCTAGTTTATATCATGCAATTCTGAGAAAAAAAAGTTAGAATTGTGATATAAAAAGTGACAATTGCAATTACCTTTTTATTTTTTATTCAGTGACATAAACAGGCATTCATACTTCTGAGAGGAGGGGATATGAAGAAATTATTAGTGTGAAATGAGTGAAGTTTATAGCCATTTGATAGTAAAATAGCTTTCGAGATGAATGGCAGTTTTGTGACCTTATGTGTAGCATTTTATGTCTGTTTGGCGTTTTCTCATGTGTTCTCAGTGAATACGCTGCATAGATGAACTCAATATGAATACAATTTGTGTGGTTTTTTAGGGGAGAGCTGAGTGAAAGAGACAAATGAAAGAACCAAAGGTGTTATATATACAAGACAATTATACACCTAGACTTTGCATGAAGGTGGTTTCCTATAAACAGTTTAAAATGAGCATACAAACAGCCCAAAGCGAGGTTAGTCCTTCCATGTCCTTCCTCTCCTCTCCCTCCAGACAGCTGCTACAGGCTCAGCGATTGGCAACAGCTGGTGAATAGGGCCATGACCACCTTCATCACGGAAACAGCCATGCATAACCCTGATCCAGAAGCTGGCTGGGAGCCTGACAAAGTCATGCCATACAGATCTGTCTGATTCTATAAATTTTTATTTATACCCTGACAACACTGGGCTGCTGAGGTGAGTTGGATTGGGATTGAAACTATAAAAATTGCAGCATTTATCTCTATTGTACTCCATCCATCCATCTATTTTCCAAACTATATTGTCCTATGTAGGTATGCTGGAGCCTATGCCACCATCTCAGCCATAGGCAGGGAAACACCTTGGATGGATGGCCAGTTAAATAAAAAAAACAAAAAAAACAAACAAACAAAAAAACAACAACATTATCTTGAATTTCAGAATATCTTTAATTTGTGCTTGTCACACCTCTGGACTGTTTGTGTGTGTTTTTCTCCCTGTTTGGGCCCCATGACCCAGTTTCTCCCTTGTTTGATTGCATTCATTTGGTTCAGGTGTGTCTCGTCAATTACCCTCGTTTAGTCTTGTATATAAAGTGTTGTCTGTTCCTGGTTTCCTTTGTATGGTGTTACATCTACCTTCATGTGCTATGTGTGTTTCCTGCCTGCCTTGTGTTACCCTTGTTTTGGACTATTAAAGAACGTTATTACTGAATTCTCCTACGTTGCTGTGCTCCTTGCCTCCTCACAGTAGCGTTGCTGACAGTCCCTCAGTTGCTGTTATGTGTATTGAGATAACTTGAACTTCAATGGAAGCAAAAACATCTGACCATCAATATAAAAGTCACATGATCAACATCACCTTATCTGCTTATTTGATTAGTGACCTAGAAATAGTGCAGAATATGTCTCATTAATTTTACGTCATAATATTTCTTTAGTTTTCAAAATCCTTTTTTTTTTTTTCTAGGTTTAATTTGGATTTGAAACCAATATGCTCAATGCTATGCAAAATAGTTAAAATGTTCTTCTCCATCAGTTCATCATCAGTCACTAAATTACTGCTGCTGTGATCAATAAAAAAAGAAGTACACAAATTTTGTTTGCCATCTGCTTTCCACAATCAGTAATAGCACAACAAATTGTGCCAGACAAAAAGTGCTGAGTTTTGTAAACAGTGCAATCTATAATAAAACTACAGTAATTTACATAGACAAGTGATGTGTTTGGGCTAAAAGAAAAAAAAAACGCAGACAGTTCCTGGTTAAACTGGATTACAGCCGGTTAGTGAAAAATATCAATATTGAAGTGTTGTGTGGAAAAGTATGGTTATTGAGTAAGACCAAGGCTGCAAAAGTAACACAACTTAGTCTATTCTCCCCTGAGACTTGTAAATATAGGGACTGAAAGCATGTAAAGAAATAGCAGAGCAAAGCCTTATTCCAAAGAGCTAATCTTGGAAAAGCGATGGATGTGTATTACTGAAAGCCCATTCCAAGGATAAAAAGCATTTGTTTTGTAAATAATGTAAATGAAAACATTCAAATTTGTATCATGGTTTGAACAGACAAAGATGAGGGGAAGTTTTTCTGTGAGTCAGATTTATAAGAGATGCCTATAGTCATAAAAGGAACAACAACATATCCGGCTTGCTCTCTTTTTAAGTATATCGTTAGCTTGGAGAAAAGTAAGAAATAGTATCACTGTAAGAGCCTAGAAACACATAAAGAGCATTCAGAGTTTAGTTGATGCTTTATAGTGACATAATCCCCATTGAGGAGAAGAGGCCTCCAGTTCAAAGCCGGAGCTGCTAAATGCTTCGATATCAGAGCTCTGACCCTCAAAAAAGGGTTAAAACCAGTCGAAATAACAGCTAATTCCTCAGTGTCCACAGCAGACTATTTTGAAGCTAATCCAAACTCCTCAGATTCCGCTAGTGCTCTTGATGAAAAGCTGGTGGACCATTATTCTCCACTTTATCTGCTGGGCACGAGCTGTTTCAGATTCATGCCCTTGAGATATATGGGAAGTGTGACAGGACCAGATTCCAAACACTGAGCCTCAGAAATATGTACTGTGCCAGTAATAGGATTCCAGGCTTATTCAGACAATAATAATGGAAAAACTATGGCCTCAAAAGAAATGCATGCAAAATTTTTGAAAATGCATGAAGAACAACATAAACTTTTTTTTTTTTTTTCAAATTTATGAATAACAATATAAAGAAATATTTATTTCATCATCTACTTGAGGAACTACTGGAAGCTGTGTAGAAATGTATCTCACCCATAGCTAAGTTTCATATTCACCTTCAAGTATTTTATGCATGGACATATTTAAATAGATTTCATCCTTCATCCATCCATCTGCACTTCACGACAGATGGTAAACATTTTGCTACATTGAATTTACAGTGCATATCAATTCATTTGCAGTTTCTTCCACAGCAACCTGGGAAAAAACTGTATATTTATGAGGATGGGATTGGCAGTCTTTAATTTGCTAGCGGTGGCTTCCCCTGACCTTTGACAAATCAACCACATTCATTCACATGGACAGGATATTTTGAGGTGAGATAAGATATCTGAATCAACATGACCAACTGCATCAAATAATATCCTTAGTTTTCCCAATAAAGAAGGTCTTTAAATTATTGTATTAAACTTGTAGTTTGCTTTGATTTCTTTTATAATGTTTTTTTTCCACAAATGTCATCAGGTAAATCCAGCCCATGCCCAAGCTTATTGGAAAATATGTGGCAACATTTCTGCAAAACGTTGCAGAAATTACATTGATTCGTGCACATTTCGCAACAATTTGAAAGTGACATATCAGCGAGTTGCACTAAAAGTGTATTCAGTTTTTTTTTTTTTCTTCGAAAGAGATAATTTTATTACATTATTTGCTGTGTGTATCACAGCAGTTTGGAAATGAAATGTCCGGTGAGTGGTGCTAAAAGGTTACCTTTACATTATTTTCAAATGCGAATATAATGTGAAGTACAATCTTTTAGCACCACCTACCTGTACACTAAAGACTACTCTAATCCTAACCAATAGTGTTAACAAGAGCAAACATGAGATACAAATGCATTTGCTAGAACAACCATGCCATTTTAGCTTCCTTATACAAGTCTTTGAGCTCTTTTATCACGGTGTTTATGATGGTGTTTATGGAAGCCCGTTTCCAGTTTGATAAAGTTTAAAATGAGAAATTGTGTGACTCTGTGAGATTGTCAATTGTGCAACATGAAATAGCAATTACAATATTTAAAGCCACCTTGGAAACTCAATCCGGCAGATGTTTGTTTTCAGTAATAAAAGTATAGCTATCTAAATGTAGAAATAACGAAATCTCAAAAAACTACTAGCAAGACTCGCAATTCAACATTTTTAATCAGCAAAAAAAATCTGACATGAATGGTAGGCTATATAGTACGGTGGCCCATTAGTGCATAACACAACGGAATCTTCACAACACAATGGAAACAAGCCGCAACACAACGAAATTAGCAAAACACAATGGAAACAAACTGCAACACAATGGAAATAAGTCGCAACACTATGAAAACAAGCCACAACACAACAAAATTACCACAACGGAACTAAGCCGCAACACAGCGAAATTAGCACAACACAACAGAAACAGGCCACAACACAACAAAATTATCACAACACAACGGAAACAAGTCGCATCACAACGAAATGACCAAAATGGAAACAAGCCGCAACAGAGAAAAATTAGCACAACACAACGGAAACAAGCCACAACACAACAAAATTAGCACAATTGAAACAAGCTGCAACACAACGAAATTAGCACAGCACACAGAAATTAGTACTATTGTGTTGTGGCGACTTCGTAGTATTGTGAGGATTTTGTTATGTTGTGTACTACTGGGCCACCTTAACATACGTGTGTGTGTGTGTGTGTGTGTGTGTGTGTTAATTAAGGTGTGTTGTTGCAGTAATGGAGAACAGTTAATAGAAAATTTTGTGGCCTTATAGCACTGAATACACAAATAATGACCCTTTTATATTTAATAACCAAACCTAAATTGTTCATTCTATGCAGTGGCTGTGTTCCTGCTAAACTAATGTCTGGATGGTAGCTTCTTGTCTTGTATTTGTATGATATATGTGTATATGTGTGAATTGAGACATATCAGCTCTATTCAGGCCCTTTTTAACAATAGATGAATGAGTTGCAAACTTGCCTGTGCTGTACTGTGTTAATTTTTCTTCTTTTGACATTTTTTTTTTTTTTTGCCTTGCCTGCCATAATAAATTGCTCAAGCTGATGTCTAATGAGGTGTAGGATAGGCTTCATAGGCTACAGTATGTACTGAAGAGTAGCGTTCCAGCTCTGATACAAAGACTGCACTTTCACATCAGTCTCAATGGAGAACCTTGTTAATGTGCACTTACAAAGGGCATGTCCCAACTATTCACAGCATTTTATCCAATTCATCCTCCAGCACTGACTGACTATGACTCAAAATGAACCTTGACTATTACTCTCTAGGAGCCTTTTGAAAGACTTCAGCCATGGACAAGTGTGCTCTACTGGAATAAAAATGACAGTCATGGAAGGGTTGAAGGAGATAGTGGATAAAACAAATTCAGGGACTTTTAGGCATTTAAAAAAAAATACATGAGCAAGTTCAACAGTCAAGATTCCAGGTTATATTCCATTAAAGTAATGAAAACTGTGCTATCAGTGAATTTTAATCAGAATCCATGTGTTTATTTGGTGCCATCCATTACATGCCATAGTAAGAAATGTTACTAAGAAGAATTTGGCAGGTAAATTGCTGTCATTATGCCACAATGTACATAAGCTGAGGATAAATTTACAGCATTTTGCCAGCTAGCTAAAAGTCATGCCTAAATAATTACTGTAATAGCTAATATATATGCCAGAAAATTACTCTCTGGGAATCTACTTTGAAACTGTAGCTTACCAAGCTACAATCTACCCGTAATTAAAAGTAGTTGAAAACAGTAAAACTGAAGTCAGCACTTTTCTTTTCTTTTTTTTTTTTTTTTTTTGGAAAAGTAGTGAAAACAGAAACTAAAAGCAGCTAACTACACTGAAATTATTTATTATTAAGTCATTATCTTTTAGAATATAAAAAACCCAATGTAATTAATTCATCATTTAATGAATAAAACTCAAAACAAATATACTAAACTAATTTATATAATCAAAACAACAGTTGCATGTAACCGTAAAAACGTCTAATATGCTCTGCATGAACTTCTATGCAAGGAATCAAATGATTCATTTACACAAACCATGCAAACTAACCAATTCACTAGAATGAATCAGACTTTCCAAAGCTACATATGAAAGTGTAGCAGTTTTTCATGCTACTTGTTGGAGAAAAATAGCTTTCTACTAGAAAAACTTTCTTTCTAGTGGTTAATTGATCTAATTTTGTATTTCTGGAAATCAGGAAAATTGTGATCTATGATCTAAATCATAGGTTTTTGTGTCTAATTGTTAATGAGGGATTTGTGGGCACATTAATGTTTTTAGATTTGTGGAAAGATAAAATTAGACCCTTGGGCTAAAATGTATTATTCAATAATTCCATGCAATAGATGTACATTTCAGACATCTTCCCTATTGATTAAAACCTACAGACTAAATGCAATTTGATCTTGAAAGGGGGTATCTTCCCCTATATCTCAAACCAACCAACTCTAGACAAGACAAAAAGTGTTGATCGATAGTGCCAGCACACAAAATTGTCCTGATTTAGGCCCACAAGACCCCAAGGTGACCAGCATGGACACAGAATTGTCACCCAAGTATCAGATTTACAAGCCATGACAGCTCCTGCCACCTCATTTAGCTGGACCGGGCCGAGACCTCCCGAGCTGGGCACTGGAGTTGCCACAGCAATAATTCATGGGTAATTAAACAGTCCCACCAAAGCCCCTCACAGCCCATTACTCATGTAGCTGTTGACAGTGCGGGACCCGCAGCACACTGACCCAGCCACTGGCAGCAGGGATGGCCCAGGGCCACCGTGTGTCATGTCAGTCTCCTCTGTGTAAATCCACTAGTTAGACACAACCATCGACTTCTTGTCAGCCAAGACAAATTTGCGAACACCTCCTCCGATCATCGATCCAGCGCTGGCCTAACACTTTTAGATCCTGAAGAGTTGTTAAGATTTTTAAAATTCAGTGTTAAAGAATTGTTTACAAAGAAATCCAATAGATCCATGAACAACAAGTTGGGCATTTAATAGAATCTGGCAATGCATTATTTTTTTGCCAAATAATAAGTTTATATATAAGGCTATATTTTATGTTTATATTAAGATTTTTAAAATGAGTAAATGATGACAATTTTCCTTTTTCCTTTAGGAATCTGTCACAATGATTGTGTTAATGACACATTTGAAATATCAAATAGCAGAGTTCTTGCTAGATTAATTGCTAGGTGCAGGATATAATAATATCGAATGAATTATAAATCAAAAGGGATTATTCCTAAAAGCAACACTAAATACGAAATGATGTTATGAAATATATGCTTGATATGTGATGGTAGATGTTCTTGTTTTGAAATCTAATAACCAAATGTGTTTTATAAAATAAAAACTCCAAAGGCACAGCTATGTTGGGTAATATGCTATAAATTCTTTCCTTTGTGGTAAAGTCGAGGCAATGTCATCAGTCATGCAAACTCTGTGTTTTGAGTGTTTAATAATAAGTTTGAATCGTATTCAAAGTTAGAGACAGAACAAAGCAACAGAACAGCTGAATGCTGAGTCTAAATGGATTACAAGGCAAGAAAAAATGCCATTTTCTGGACAGCTCCATAAGCCCAATCAATCTGGAAACAGTCAGCACCAAAACTGTCAGGTACTCTTCCTAACTTATTCCTGTAGTTTTCCCTGAATTATTAGTCACGGAGAGCCAAAACACAATCAAGCCAAATAAACAGGGAGTGTATAATGACCAGTGACTGAAATCTGACTGAATGAAAGCAGTGACTAAACGTCTTCCATGTAAAACAGCAAACACGCAACTGAACACATAAACAGCAGTGGTAGAAGCGTATGTTGCTGTCTTAAAAATGATTCTGCTGAATGATTCGCACCAGATGGCAATTATTGCCCCATCTCCAGCTCTCTGCTTCTGAAGCAAATGATGCTTGTTAAAGGAGCATCTGGCCCATCACAGTTGTGTACAGACACCAGTCACAGAGAAACTACCATTCAAAACAATACAGAACTCATCCAAAGTAATCCAAAAACTGTACCTGGCACCACTGCTTGAAACTACCAAACTTATGAGTCTAACAAACTAACAAACAGCACAATTAAAGAATGAATTCATTAAAATACATCAGTATTAGGGTCAAGTCAGATTTCAGATGACTTTTTATTAAAACAAAACGTATTACTTTACTGAAAGTATTAAATGTAATAAAACAATTTATTAAAAATTATCAGAATTTTTAGCCTTGCTAAACATAAATTTGTTTGCATTTTATTTTACAGTTTCATTGACCACATTTGTATGGCACTGTTACAATAGCATTTATTCCTTCATGTTTGGCTTCTGCAGATAAGGAGACTTTGTAAAAGCAGTCACATTGTGACAAAATCAGAATTGTGAGATATTAAGTCAGAGTTCATAATTCATGAAAGTCATAATTACGAGAAACAATATTACAATTGTATAAAGTCTCAATTATGATAAATAAAATTGCAACAGTGAAATAGTCACAATTATGAGAAACAAAGTTGCAATTATGACATACAGTGCCTTGCAGAAGTATTCAAACGCCTTCATTTTT
>JAUZSZ010000134.1:12939774-12951049 GCA_034780575.1 Labeobarbus marequensis
CCCAGGTAAGAGGCATGATGGGAATTTGAGTTCAGCAAGAGTGTCAATATTCGGGAGACGGATCCCTCTGGTGGTGCAGAGGAGGCGGTACAGGAGCCTCCTCTGTAACAACAGCACTAGTTTTAATATATAAAGTTCTATTTTTTGCAGATGTAAAAGCGGTTTCACACCAAAAGTTAAATGAATAAGCCTGAGGCTGATGGAAATATACATTCAGGTCTGTTCAGTAGAATGCAGGAGAAGAAAGTTCAACACTCTTCAGCAATAAAAAATTAAACCTAAAAGTTATGTTTATTGAAAGTCATTTTTGCTTATTTGAATTGGATCATCAAAAGTCGGAGCGTAGACTGGTTAATAAAATGGGATTACATCAAGTATATTTAACATATTTAATTATTGCAGGTATATTTATATAAAATTTTGAGTGTACATTTCACTGTTTTTATTCATTTTGAGGAATAGTGAATCTGTTTTTGTACAGGTGAGATGAGTAAATGCAAGTTTAGTCTTGAACTAGAGTAACATCATGTTCACACAGCACACACAAAGCCTCTGCGTTTACTCCCGATTTCTCTCAACATGGCAACATGAGAGCTGTCAGTGGGACATGGGAAAACAAAGTAACTGGCGTTACTTTTTTGAAAAAGTAACTCAGATATTTTCATGTAAATTTAAAAATAATGTGTTACTTTATCTGATTACGCAACTCACGTTACTTGTAATGTGTTACTCCCAACACTGTTGATTAACAAGATGAGTTTTGTAAAAGAACTGCAGAGGGTTTGTAAGTTCAATGAAAAGCTGATAATTAAATTATAAAAATATAAATGTAAAATAAATCATTTTAAAATAACACCAGTCAAAATAAAACACTTTAGAAAGACTACTTTAAGGAACATTTAAAAGATGAAAAAGGGAAGTAGGGAGAATAAAATTAATTATAATTTATTGCTATTGTATGACTAATATGTAATCACGTAATCAATAAAAAAACTAACTGTAGTCTGATTTTGAGTATTTTACAATGTAATTTAATCTAATTACGAGTACTTAATTTTTGGAATCTAATTACATAATCCAGATTACATGTAATCAGTTACTACCCAGCTCTGTCAACCACCCTAATATCATTGAGCTGATAGCAAGTTATTATTGATTAGTTTATTCATATACCATATTACCATATACCACTCATCGTTTTAATCATATGCTAGATTTAATTATATCACATGGAATTGATCTTACTGACATAGGTATTGTACCTCAAAGTGATGATATTACTGACCACCTCCTTGTATCGTGCATGCTGCATATTACTGATATTAAGTATGTGGCTCTACGTTATCGTCAAGGTAGAACTATTATTCCAACCACCAAAGATAAATTCACAAATAACCTGCCTGATTTATCTCAAATCAAATTTATCCTTATTTCATAATTTTTACAACTCACAAATATTTGAGGACTCCCAAATCTGTTTTTCATTCTGCAATTTCAATGTCTGTCACTATCACCATGTTAAAATGATTAAATCAAGTAATGTTGTAAGCCATTTGTGAAATTTGCTTTTGTACATTTGAGTATATTTTCTTGATTTTAATGCCAAATGCAGTAGAAAAGGGAAGAGGTGGAGATGGGAGGGAAAGCGAGATTAAAGAAATGAGATGACTGAGTATATCAGATGTCAGAGTGTCATCACTGTAGAGGGGGTGTGTGAGAAGCTGCCACTCTGCACACATCATCTGGCATTTAACACATCAGCCGGCCCTAACAGAGTGTGACAAGCCCAGTGCCTCATGGATATCAGTCTCTCCACACACTCCTACTGAAGCTGACAAACCAGACAAACGATCTGAGAGAGACGCCAAACACAATCTCTCCTCTAACGGCATCATTTCTGAGGGTTAAAGGCACGCCAGAAGAACAAGAAAGGTTATCGAAAGATAAAAAGGAAAGATCATGAAAGAAAAATCCCATTCATGCTTATATACATATTCACACACATTATTAAATTCATGTGAGATATAGCATGCATTCATCTTATCATTAGATGTTGTCAAAGGCCTATTTTCTCTCAGAATGCTTTGAGATATCATTCTAATGAGGGCTTTTATATATAAAGGTCACTGATAAAGGCCGCTCAAGTGTGAAACTTTAATAGTTAGTGGGTTGAAGAAAATTGAGATAGGATTTATTTTCATTCTTGGGTATGCTTGATAAATGAAAACAATAATTACTCTAACAGCTATTATACAAATTGTGATTACATTAACTGAGAACCAAAAGCATTGATGTTATCATCAATGTGACAATATTCACTTTTCATCACAGTGAGTAGATCAGCATTAGTCCACCAGGAATTTCCAGAAAAATAAACCATATTCACATAATACTGCAGCATTATAAAGATGCATCTGCTGTTCCAGCAATCAGAAACTTTAGGCAAACAATCAGTAATCCATGCAACCACAGACCCGGAAAACAAGGCAAACAATGGCCCTTTTCTCATATCAGTCATGGAACCCAAAAGTGATGCTGAAATATTTATCCATTTGAAATGGAATGTGATGGCAGCATGTGGACTAACACTGCTGTCACAGAAATGACAGATTTGTGCCAATGAATTTGTTTTCAGTGGAATGTTGCATTTACAGTCTAAATAATTCACTTGTTCACTTCTCTGTGCTCAGTGGGTATGTTGTTAACCAAACCAATTAAACTGCATTACTTTATAGCATTGATGATGCAATGTCTGGTCCTTTCAACATGGCTTGACCCAGTGTTATTTTAGTATCACTGAGATACTGTTATAGTTTTTATTAATATTGTGAATTATTAAAAATGTTTTTTTTATCATTTCTCTTTTTATTATTATTATAGTTTTTTTAAAATGGATTTTACTCTCAATTATTTTAGTACATAAAGTTAAATTAAAAGAAAATGAGAAATGTTGGCAACTAGCTAAAATAAAAATGTAGTTTTGAAAATATTTTACTTCTGTTAATGTGCTTTTTTTACACAACGAAAATATTTTTAGGGTTTTAGTTTCAGTTTCGGTTAACTATAATAATCCGTCTTGACTTTTAAATCTCACATATATTCCAAACATATTCTAAAGGAGAACAATTTGTTCTGGCAGAAGCTGATGCACTTTGAAAAACATATAATAAACATATAATATAAAAACAATATTTTAAAAAGTTTTTTCTTGATCTTTTTTTAAACAACACTTTTTGTTTACTATTAAAATATAAACATATGTAAAATAAACAACTACAAATATACATGCATAAAAATGAAACATTCAGAGCTCAAAATTCCTTCTCCACCAGTACAAAAAGACTTGTTTATTGTTACTAAATTAGAAAAAAATGAAGATACTGTTATTGCTAAACCCCATATGGAAAAGGGAGTTTTTTATAGGTTGGATCTGCTGTTCATGGCTGTGTAGGATATCAAAATGTCTTTTAATGTCAAAAAAAAAAAAAAAAAAGGTAAAATAAAAAAAAAAAATCCATGCATATCATTGCTTATACCAATATTCCTAGAGCTATGAACTATTAAAATCTATTTTACCAGTGCATATTATTTTTGTCTGTTAACATGGCCACAAGCATCATATTTCTCATGACTTGTTTTGGCAGCACAGGAAGATAGGATTCATGCTTTGAATTGAAAAACATTCATATAGTTTGAGCAGAGAACTGTTAAACAGAATTCATATCTTTTCTCTGATTTGGTACGATATTACATTTTTAGCTTTTTCTTATATTGCAGTACAAACAACTTGGAACACAAATGGTGAGAAAGAAGAGACAGATAGTTTGTTTGTGTGTGTGTGTGTGTGTGAGTGTGAGTGTGAGAGTGTGTGAGAGAGCTGCACTCACTGAGATGACACCTGGTTGTCACCTTGAATATGTTTATTTATTCCTGTTTTCCTCAGCTTAGGCAATGATGACTCAAATTAAACCTCAGCATTCTAACCAGGGTAGAGATACAAAAATTGAGCTGGATGTTGTTTGTATAGTAGAGCACATGTTTTTTTTTTTTGTTTCTTTGTTTCAAATTTGATTAAGCGGTCAAATGAAACAGCTTCTCAGTCCATTTATTACAGCTTCAGAGTGAATCCAGATTCTTCAAAATGCAAAAATAAGAAAATAAAATGAATTTATCTGTAGACCAAAAAAATTTTGCCTAAAATGTGCTTTATGTGGAAACATCTACATTAAATGATTTTATTCAAGTTAAAAGCAATATTTGACATCACATATAAACCTAAATGCATTGTTTTGCACCAGCAACACAAAGTACTGTGCAGCTTATTAAAATAGCTCCCAACAGTCGCAGGTTATATGTTCTTACAATCTCAAAGTGAAAGAGTTTAATTACTGTAGCAAATGGAAATGCACACATTACTATTATTATATCTGGCCTCAAATTTCCAACTGATGACACAGTAAAGATATTTTCTCTTCACCATATTTCCAAATGCCATAAATTGCTCATCATAGTCAAGCACTTGCATTTAATAGAAAGTAACGGAAATTCAGACATGACCTTAACTGCAGTCCTAGCTTGTGATGCAGGAGTGTCCACTTGAATGCAATACATCAGGTATGAGCCTTTGAACACGACAAGGTCTTCCATCAATGTCAAGTATTTCATGTTTAACATAAATTCCACAGACGGCCTGGAGACCACGTCATATGGGCTGGTTTATGATTGATTTATTCTCCTCTGGTTTCACCAGGTAGTTTCAAAAATGGTGTTTTCAGAAGAACTGCTTTCATAAGCACATTTCATAAACTGCTAACCAATAAATTACGTGTCAATTAAGATGAAGAAAAAAATAATCAATGTCATACAAGACATCCTTCTAATCAAAAGATACGAAATGGACCCAGATAGATGAAGACTACAGGTGTTGACTAAGCTTTGCCAAAAAGGCATTTCATTTTTTTGGATAATAACAGCTATGGAGCCATAGAGTGATGTAAAATAATTTAGCACTCATACTTTGCAGGGTTTGCGGACTAATTAACATGAGTGCAAAGCACAGTGAACTTTGAAAATTAGGGTGGTGGAGAATCAATGCAAGTTCTGATGAGTCCCTATGAAAAACGGACTTCCTGCTGTCTTTGGCTTTCTGTGTATAGCGGCTGATTCCAGCGAACGTGCCAGAGGCAGTCTCATAATGGCAGAGATCTGTAATGGGATAATTTTAAGGTGCAATTTCTTTGACCTATGAAAATATGAATCAATTTTGGAATAAGAGGTGCTTTAGCTGTGATAGTTTGGTGAGTCAAGCATTTTGCATTTCGCCTGGCTTTACAGAAGCGTGATCTGTCTTGAACACATTAACCGTATGGCGTGGAACGAGCAGAGCTGAGCAGGCGTTTTCAAGTTACAGTGCGTTTAAAATGGCACAAATAATGACTACAAAGGGGACAGTTGGGAGAGCAATCATGGAAGCCATGGAAGGGTTTCAGTGAAGTGAATTCAGTGAACATCCATATTCCAAGTGGGGCCTTTGGAGTGAGCAGGGCACTTGAATGTCATAATGTAGCCAGGAGGACAACATCATTTCCTCATTATCTTTACCATGACAACACAGCATGTACCGCAATAGGGAATAGATGTAAAGTGTTATATGTCAAAGCAATCATCTTAATTTAAGCTCAGGACAAACAGGCAATGATATGAGAAAATTATATTTGAATCAACTATGTGCTGATGATATATTTCCTAAAAAAGAACAGAGAAAACGATGAGCTGATATTATTCAATAACATGTAAATCATATTCAAAGGTTCTCTATTATCAGTGGCAGGTAGTCACTTGCGGTTCCACTTAATCATATTACACACGTAATCACTGCTTTGTGGACGGCAGCTGCTGATAAGATTGTTTGTGACGAATGCACAACTTCCATGATAGATGTGCTGTGCTTCGCTTTGCCAGCGTCAAATCTTTGTCATTATGTAGGAAATAAATGCAGGTATTTCTCACGTCATGCTCCAATCTTTACAAAGAAGAGAGCAAATCTCTATGGATTGGATATTACGCTGTTGTCACAATAATATTCTTCACATCACAAATAAATCAGCAGAATCACTCATACGCATTTCATCATGAACTACTGTACATATTTGTTCTCAAGTGTCAACAGATATGTCAAGGGATGAAATCCAGCCTGTTTCATAATTTATTATTCATGCAAGATGAATACATCAAAACTGAACATTTGAAGCATCTCTTATCCCTTTCAGTGTAATGAGTTTAGACTAGGAAGCAAAATAGAAGAATGGTGAAAACACCTCTTGTAGATCAATTGCTGTTATGCTGCATTACCAGAACATGCCATTACATGCTTAAAATGCAAGTTCTTAGAAACAATCTTTGTATTCAAGTTATGTTATATTCATATATACATACATGTATATGTACACTACTGTTTAAAATTTTACAACCTGAAGTAACCTTGCCTTGTCATAAAACTGCAAATATCTGCATTTTTAGGAGACTTTCTGACCTTCATGCACAACTATGAGGGTCTGCTGGGGTCCTAAATGATATAATTTCCTGTTTTCTGATTTTTTTTCCTGCATGTTGGTTTGCACCACAAGTTGAAATTAGATACTATGAAAAACATGCTTGTCATAAAAGAGCTGTACAGTATTTAAGTCATTGTATGAATTGTGTATTTCACATATCTTTTAATAAATTAATAGACAGGACAAAAAAATTATAGTGTCATGCTACTGATGCAAATGCACAAAACTTAGCTGTAGGGAAAGGAACAAATGCTTAAAATCTTCCTTCTATTTAACTTGTATTTGAAGTGCATGATGAAAATAAAAAGCCACATCCTTCCTCTGATTGTATTAGACAGATCTAAAGAAGCTGGTTGTTAGTTTAATAAGTTCTTTGCTTTTGGCAAGGTTACAGATGCCCTGCGCTTTATATATTCAATTAGATCTGGTGTGAATCCAGTGTAAAGCCAGTTGAGAATATGGATAGAACTATAAAGCAATCCAGTGACGGTTGCCAACATCCCTCAGGCCTGTTTACAATGGCCATGCAGGTCTTCGACTATTAGTAATGCCACAATGATTGAAAAGACAACTTTAAACAGGAAAAAAAAAAAGGAAACGGAAAACTCAAATACCAGCAAATGTTCTGAGGACAAAAAGCTTAAATGCTTTTCAACAATGACATTACTGTTCTGGACAATGATCTGGATCATACATCACTCTGGATGCCAAAGAGTGGGCGTGTATGTGTATGCAGTATAAAACCTGTCCCAGAACAGATGTGGTCTTTCTTCTTATTGATTATTGCCAAGTAGAAACACTAATCAAGTTCATCGTTGTGCTAATTACACACTGTCACAAATGACTTTCACTTAATAAAAAGTTCACCAGTACTTCTGCTAGAGCTAGCCACACATTGCCTAATGGATAATCGATTTTTCCACATCACTTTAATCAAGCTTGGATTAATATAATAAACATATAATGTCAATGGAAACGGTTCAGCTTGAAAAAGGTCTTAATCTAATAATGCAGATTCAATTTAGATAGCCAATATAGGTGTTTATTTCTAAAGGGTTTTTTTTTAGGTCAACTGCTGTGTATAAAAAGTATGGTATTTTTGTAGAATCAATGTTCCTGAGGTACATTTTTGTAAGGGGTTACAGAAAACAATGCTAAACACATTTTTTTTCCAGTTCAAACTGTATATTTGTTACTTTTTTCAGCCCCAAGTCACATTAGAGGCTTTGTGCATGTTCAAATGGTTAATTTGAGTTGATTTTAGATTTTTTTTTTTTTTAAATCTGAGAATAACTGTTAATTCTATAAAAATGTATACGTTACATAAGTATTATTACGTAACCCAGGAAAATACTGTCATATTGCAACACAGTCTCATAGCAATTCATAAATTTTACGTTGTGGCAAATTCGTATGAATTTGTGCATTTTCATACTGTCTTCTTATGCCTCAGTGACGATTATGTTTAGGGAATGAAACTTCATGCTCACTCTTCTAAAAATCGTATCAATTCATACAAAATTGATCACAATAGTTATGTTTTCCCATGAAATTGTGTCCTCGGCTGACAAAGCTGAATAGCTTTGAGTTAAACTCCACCATGTCCAAAGGATTTATAGAGCAAGAAATTGATTTATCACTGTGTGATTGCGGTGAAGATTCTCCATCAAAAACTTTGAACAAAAAGAAAAAAAGCTTTACAGAATACTTTTTCCTCTCTATAGTGTGACAAGAGTAACTAATAAACTCACCATGAAATATTGGACAAAATGAAATTCTAGTATGTACAAAAATTAAAATAAATATCTTACAAACTGGTTAATCGGAAAAGTACTTTAAGTAGCAGAGGGGAAAAGAACATGTCAAACAGTGTAAGGATTACTGTGTCTGAATGAACCTACATGAACTCCATTTCCTCCTGTCATCTGCGTATCTAACAGCTCACATTTCACCTTTGCCAAAGTGTCCTCAGCAGGGAAATGTTTCTAACATTCTTCACTGTATAGTGTGGATTCAATCCATGCCATCATCTGTCTCGTCGACTGCTGCGACGTGCCCTGAGACGAAACGCATGCTAATCAATACTGCTGCATCCCGCATCTACTTAAAAATCTCAATTACCTCTAATTGTAATCAAAGCAGTTTTGATGTCAGGACCCTGTCAAAACAGAGGACGCACGAGCCACTTCAAGTCCAGGCAGCTGACAGGAAACAGTTTCCATTCGGGTGCTTCTAATCATGTGCCCTGCCAAAAAAGAAAATAAATTATGCAAGGAAACCGACAGACATGGGTTTTAAGTTGTTAATAAAAATAAAAAAACACACATATTGCAGACCACTCCTGTTTACTTTTATACACAAGACATTGCAGGGAAATTGACACTGAGTAGCCATAAATCAGGAACAGCAACTGAAAGCTGTGCCATGCGGCCACGACCTGACAAACAGCCCTTGGAGCTCATCTTATTTTCTTTTACCTTAAATCAATAGATTTATGAGATAATTTACGGCCACTCAATCTCACCTTTACTTCTTTAGCGGATGATTCCTTTCTCCTCTGTCAGCCAATCTCACCAAAAGTCTTACTGACAGCCATATGTAATAAATTGAGCTTGAGCTGAGCAGAAAGGCGGCTACGGTCATTTTCTAAATATAAATCCAAGACAAGCTTTTTAATGTCGATAATATAGACTAAAGTGTCAGTTAGGATTCACACTTTATATTTGCATCTCCTGAGGAAGGACTGTTTCATTAACTTAAGTAAATAAAACTTGGATGGAAACCAAACAGTCAAACCAAGTTAAATCTTAATACCACACATTCAGATGTTGAGACCAGCAGAACGAAATGTGAACGTGATATTTTACAACAGTTCAATATAAAAAAGATAATGTTGTGTAACTTACATGTTTATCACAATATTGCCAGTGTCTATTTTTGCTCCGTCAATGAAAATAGATCCAAGATAAACCACACGGGAACGTCTCTGAAAAACACACAGTAGTGATGATTCATTGCTGAATGAATCGGTTGAATAAATGATTAATTTGACTCTCATAAAGACAGTCACTGTCGCCACCTACTGATCATACAATATAGGAAAAAGCACCACTATTAATCTTCAGACTTTGTTGTTGTTGCGCCTTGAATGTTGTTTGACCAATCAAATTCGAGGAATGTTTGCACGTGTTCGTTTGTTTTCTAGAGGTGTTTAAAGTTTTTACTAAATTGGCGTCCCAAATGTCGTTGTGCTCTTTATCCAGGCTCTTGAACTGCAGGAAAAAAGAATTTGCCATTAAAAGAGCTCACTTATAATCCATTTGATCGTATTTACCTCAGTTCTCAACTAACTGGTCATGTGACCAACATTAGAAAGCCCTCATTAATACATCTCTTTAAAGCAGCTCTTATAACATATTGACTCACACCTACAACAATGTGACCTACAGTACTCTGAACCCAGATTTCATGACACCAAAACGACTATGGATGTACAGAGCAGAGTCAAGGTTAACGAATACTCCTGTTGATCCATGGGAAACAATGGCTTGTGCTCATATTGTGTGTACATATATTCTCAGTCTGAAGTAAAGCAACTTCTGCATCATTCGTATAAACACATTTGATTGTATGTAGTCAGTAATTTCACTACACTGAAATAAACATTCTGAATAAAATAATTGCAAAGTTATGATTGATTGCAAGTTCACAAGTGAAAAAGAAGAGTAAGCCACGGCTACAAATATTATGAAGGACAATGGCAGGCGCAAATTTATCTTATTCATAATTAAATTTAATCTGTTTTCCTTTTATTATTATTTTCATTCCGTCAACATCGCATAAGCAGCTAACTAATAAGAAGTGTGCATTTCTCCATTTTCTTTGCTTGAGGCACAGATTTGGTGTCACGTTATATGCTGTCAACAGCACAGACCCTTTTTATATTCTATTATATATATTCACTCTCCATTTCTATAATATAATGACTTTTTTCAACTCTTTACTTGAATAAATAAACTACATGGTATGCATGGCATTGGCCAGCTTCACTTTCAGCACATCATGAACTCCATTATTAAACATGCTTATCAATATCAGCACCGGTCATTCTCTAGAAGTTGCTTTCTGGTCATATATCAATTTCATTTCTCCATTTGTAAATTATATTGGCCTGGGGGTCTGCATTGCAAATGCACATTTCATCTAAGCAGCAATAAAGCCGACCAGAGAGTTTCTAACCTGAGGTGTATGAGTGATGACTTCATATTGATGTTTGCATAAAAAAAAAAAAATTATAAATGATGCATTGCAATGTTAATGAAATTGGTTTGCAGACATGGTTAGTGGTGTATCTCACAGCAACGTGTCTCTAATCCTTTGTTCAATATACACAGGAACGTTTTTCAGCATATCTCACTTAGCTATCAATATGGCCCTATCAATTCAAAACAAGGCACATGGACCTAAGCTAATTGATAATGGTCTCAAATACTAAAATAGCTGCAGGACAAAAAGCTGCTTTTTTATCTTGTCAGCAATCATCTCCACCAAAAAAAAAAAAAAAGAGATGGAAGTTTTGACTCTAGTATCAGATGACCATAACATAGACCCTAAAACTGGGGTGCCCAACCCTGGTCCTGGAGATCTACCTTCCTGCAGAGTTCAGTTCCAACCCTGATCAAACACACCTGTCTGTAATTATCAAGTGCTCCTTCAGATCC
>JAUZSZ010000134.1:12956589-12967525 GCA_034780575.1 Labeobarbus marequensis
CACCCCTCCACAATTAAAATTTAGTTTTTAAGCTTCACAGTAAATATATTCATGTTTAAGGAGATGGTTTATGCAACCTGATCTCATGAGACCAGGTCACTTTTTTCATTTGCTCTCCAGAGATGATTAGAGGTCCACACTTGTGGAAAACACTGAATGTGCACATCAAAAATGTGTGTGTTTTGTGTCCTTCCAGGTTACACCAATAAACAGATACAGTTGAAGTCAACCAGTTAAACATACAAAATACAACCTGAAGCAACTTGAGTCACTATATGTCAACACTTGGATAATAGTATCTGCCAAACATGATATATTTAGTTGTTTTGATCAATGTTTATTACTGTTCACTGAAGTTTGACTATACTATAATTTAAACTTTTAGCCATTGTTATTGCTTCATCTCTGCAGTCTTTGTCAGTCTGCTGGAGAAAAAAAAATCTCACCTTTCATCAGAACTACAAATGATTTGTTACAGTTTTCAAACAGTTACAGTTTACAGTCAAACTTTTAAGTGTGTGTTGGGAAATAAATGTTCCCTGTGTTCTCATTCATCTAACAGGTGTCCTGTTTTTGACCTGCATTAACTGTGTTAACTGCATTAACTGTGAAAAAATGTAGTTTTTATAATATAGTTTCATTTGTTTAATTACTGTATTTAATGACATTCATATGTATTTCTCATCTAAATCTAAAGCACACTGGCAAGTTTACACAATGAACAAACAGTGTACTTCTGAAACTGCCAGAACAACTTTGCAATCAGAGTGATGGCAAAATATAAACCATGAGGAGAAGAAGAACATGATTCTGTCCTTTTCCCAATCTTCATAGGCCCAGCGAGGTATTTCTTCAAAGGAAATCAATTATTTTAATGGACTTTCATATTTGTTTGTTCTTTTTTCTCTATATAATGTGTGTGCAGATAGATGTGGCAGGTCTGTCATTGTGTTTGGCAGTAAACACCACTACACAGTCACTTGGATATTTCAAAAGTCTTTTTTAAAAAATAGCAGTTTTTGATTTAGAAGTGAATTAAGTTGTGATCCTTATACAGAAACGTACACAATATCAATCAAAAGTTTATGGTTTGTAAGTTTAAAAAAAAATCTCTTTGAAAGAAGCCTCTTATGCTCACCAAGACTGCATTTATTTGATCAAAAATACTGTAAAAACATTAATATTGTAAAATATTTTTACAATTTAAAATAAAAGCTTTTAATTTGACATTTTAAAATGTCATTTATTCCTGTGATGACAAAGCTGAATTTTCAGCATCATAACTCCAGTCTTCAGTGTCACACAATCCTTCCAACCCGATCTCATGAAAGTGCGTATAAATAGTACGCCAAATAAAAAAAGAAACTCGTGGTATTGATACACAAAAATGGACTTTGGAGTGTATATGCTATGCGATGGGTAGGATTAGGGTTGTGGGGTATGTATATCACATGTATGTGAAAACTGCATATTATATGCACGCCAAATTTTTGTGTATCAATACCACAAGTTTTTGCATTTTCATGACACTTGGCTTCAGAAATCATTCTGATATGCTGATTTGCTGCTCAAACACCTCGTATTCAAAACACCTATAAAAAAACACTTCTTATTATTATCAGTGTTGAGAAGACTTGTGCTATGTAACATTTTTGTAGAAACCATGCTTATTTTTTTCAGGATTCTTTAACGAACAGAAAGTTTTAAAAAAGAAAGATTTTCAAAAGAATATTTATTTGAAATAGAAATCTTGTGCAACATTTAAATGTCTTTAATATCAATTTCGATCAGTTTAATGCATCTTTGTGGAATAAAGATTTTAACTTCTTATTTCGTATTTTACTCATAAATCAAAAGGCAAAAAAGAAAAAAAAAAAGAAATTGACATCATGACTGAACAGCTCTACTGATTGAAAACTATGGCTGGAATAATATTGTAATACATCCACAAGACACTTTGTTCTCTAAGTATTTCATCCAGTCTGTTTTCTTGTTTTTCATGAATAAGCTCTTTATATGGGTCCTGTGTCCAGTCCAAGCTGTGAGAGTGGAAGAATCAGCTACAAACTGGGAAAATGGAAGGGTGAGTTTTCAGGAGCTACTTACTGGAATTTGCATTATGTCACTTTTAAGTTATAAATAACATAAAACTAAATACACAAATGAAACAAAGTGATTGGGATTGTAAATTTAAACACATTTAATTTCAGGGTGGTATAACATCTGACTAACACCTGAATAAGTGTTAAATCCCTTCATCGTGGTTTTGTTGCAAAGACAGATTTATGTTCATATCTTTTGATAGTTAATGATGGATAAAATTTAGGTTTGAAAAGCTCATGTGATGTTTTTATAGCTGGTTTTCATCAGCTACAAAAAAAAAAATGTTTTCTACATTTCAGAGCTTTGGTTTGCTTTAACAGCTTTCTTTGCCTTCAAGCATTCATATCTTGTAGTATCTATTAAAATGAATGGCTGAGTGAAAATCTGGTATGGTCATGAAAAGACCCTTTTCTGCGAAACTCTCGTACATTATCAGACATCAGGGCACAGATGTGAACTAGATTACCCCACGCTCCCCCTAATATACGTCTTCTGCTCTCTCCCTCTCTCTTCCTCACTCTCCTGACCATAAAAGAAAGAAATCATTGAGTTTCTCTCTTTTTATAAACACTCCCTCCCCTTCCAGTAGTCTCCAAATAGGGACACAGACTTTCAGGTTCCCAAACTTTGTGGGAAGAAGTGAAAAGAAGTCTAAGCCAGGCTGATTATGTGTGCTCCACTTCTCTGCCTCTGAATGGCAAAGCAATGAACAGCACTTTGAACATTTTGACCAGACACATGGCTCTGCCTTGTGACATGGCAGAAGATTCTGGTGAGTTCTGTCAGTTTTTTTTGACTTGTGCGTCTTTTTATTCATGTTTCTACTTTGAAAAAAAAAAAAACCTGTCTTGATTAATGTGGCGGAGCAATTTAATGCATTTTGTCTGCATTCATGCTCTAAACTGACCACTGATTTGAGTGCATGACTTATAATGATTGGTGTAAATATATCTTTATGACATTCTTTTAACTATGGGAATATCGCTTTACATTTCAAAAATATGCAGTGATATTAGGTTTAAGACACACCACACTCAACCTTTAAACAGCTACACTTTCTTTTTTGCTGCACGTGAAATTCTCTTTAATGTTAGTAAGACTAAATTAAACCCAAAACTGGAAAAGGGACTGTACTTTCCATTCAAAAAGCCTTGTGGCCTATTTGTGTAGTCTTCCAATATTGCAAATGTGTTCTGAAGGTTGGGTTTCAGCACAAGAGTGAACATGACAACTTCCAGACACTTGGCATTATTACTGAAGATTAATCGTGACTTTTTATTTGGACTAGACAGACTTTGTTATCATAAAAAAGATACTGCATTTCCTCAGCTTTGAACTGGTTTGGCATGTATTTTTAGAAATGACACAATGCTACTAAAAAGGTGCCCGGAGGAAATGTAAAGGTCAAAAGCGCTGTTTGAATGGGTTTTTATGGTTCCAATAATATCATTTAAGTGTCTAAAAGGTTTAATTGTTTTCTCCGTTGTAAAACATTACGAGCTCTGGATTGGCATTGTGAGCAGTTGTGTGGGATCAAAACGAAGCGACTAATCAAATCAAGACTTTTGTGCCATTGTTCATTTACAATGTTGATCAGTAAATCTAAAAATAATGTTTGCATATGACGGCCTTTTGCTCTGCTTGGTTAAGGAACAATATGCATCATTCCAAGACATGAAAACCAGTTTCAATATTTCTTTTTCTCATCTGACATTCGACACTTTCAGACTTAATTAAAAAATAAAACACCTTGCAAAAACATTTCAGTGTTTAATTTTAACTGTGAAAAAAATTAAATAAAAGAGATGCATTCATTTTCTCAAGTGCTTCAGGACTAAATGAGGAATAAATTTCATCACTGCATGCACAGCAGAGCAGAAGTTCATTACAGTCTGTGTCGGTCTGTTGAGTTACAGATATTATCCTTCCTCCATGAAGCACAAATGTCAATCAGCAAGCATGAACAACAAATTACTGCTGTAGAGAAGCAAATATGCTCTTGATGGTACTCCTTTAAATTGTTCTTTACTAAAAGAGCTTGATTGTGATTGATAGTGTCTTTGTTTTATACAATTTTAAAAATACTAACAGATTTGACAGGTTACTACTGACTTGAAAAACTGAATGCAATCCCAAAAGTCAAACCTTTAAAAAAGATGACTGCAATAAACCAACAGATTTGATATTCTACTACAATAATGCAAAAAATATAAATACATAAGCAGAAAAATGACATTTTCATGCTGCCCAGAACACGCACAGGAAGATTTTTTTTAGGCAAAGCTTGCTGAACGACCGCAGAATCCAAAAGCGCTCACACTGTGGAAAAGAGAGCCGTCTTCCCTTGAAGACAAATATCGCATTTCACACATTTCCAGATGTTGAGAGGAGTTTTGGGATGCCCTGGAGTAAGACAGGACATAGAAAGAGATTGTGTGAGTTGTCAGTTCAGTCACATCTGGAGACATGAGAGATGAGGTGATGAGCCCTCTCTGCGTCAGAGAGCAGGAGAAAGAAAAAAAAACCTTTTATTAAAACATCCTTAAAGCAACCTATGATGCAAAATTAATTATTTTTTCTTTGCCAGTTGAAAAATAAAATTCCTTCCTTTTTTTTCAAGAAAACACAAACCTCTCTACATTTTGTTATGCTTAAAACAGGAGAAACTCTATTTTTCAGTTTATTGTCATATTTATTTTATTATTCAACATAAAAAACTAACATTTTTTCAATTTACAAAACCAATTAAAACACCCAGGAACGTCCAAGAATAATCCAAGATTATGCTTTTTGACCCCAAGGGCACTATACAGAAACTGTAAAAAGGTCTTAAGCCTGTGTGATTGTATTATCTAAGATGGGGCTCACTATTTTTCTTTGAAAGGGTGAAAAAAGAGAGTGCGAGATAGGGGTAGAGGGCACTCATCCTTGTACATGGAAGACTGAACAAACAGCCTCCCCTTCCAGAGAGGTCATGTGCTACACCTCAAATGAATGCGTTTGCTACACACCAGCAGGAAGCCCCCCTCCACATGGTCCGGAAAACCCTGTAAAAGTCTACTGATTCATTTAGCATTCACAGTGCAGTTGGCAGACAGTATAGTTTCAGAAATACAGCAACGTCTTCTGACCTCTCATTATCTTGTTTTAAGATAAGTTTCAGAAAATTATGGTAAGATATGTGTTTTTCTTGACTAATTTTTAATATGTTTTGTATCTATAGACAATCTGTAATAATATAATATAATATTATATAACAATTAAATATAATACACACTCGCAGTTCTAAAGTATTGTGTCCATAAACACATTTTATTCAGCAAGGACATATTAAATGGATTTAATGTGACAATAATTTTACATTGTTACAAAATGCTAGTTCATATAATATAAACTCACACTTCTGAAAAGAAAAGTCTAAATTCTGCGATATAACTAGCAATTGCAAGAACTATTTCAGAACTGAGACAAAAAGTTATATTTTATTGCATGGTGGAAATAAAAGAGAATTGCAAGATGTAAACTCGACATCCTTAGGGGAAAAACTCAGAAAGTTAGTGTTTATTTTGCAATTCTGACTTATTTTCTCTGAACTGCAAGTTTATATCTCACTTTTTTTGTATGTGGCAGAAACAGGCTAACATAGCTTTCAACATTGATAATAAAAAGAAATGTTTCTTGAGCACAAAATCAGCATGTTAGAATGATTTCTGAAAGATCATGTGATACTGAAGACTTAATTGTTGCTGATAATTCAGCTTTGGCATCACAGGCATAAATCACATTTTAAAATATATTCAAATAAACTGAAATAATATTTCACAATATTAGTGTTTTTACTGTATTTTTGATCAAATACATGCAACCTTGGTGAGCATGAGAGCCTTTCAAAAGCATTAAAAAAAATCCTTACAGACTCCAAATTATTGAACAGTGCTGAATAGTTTCCGTTGAAGAAAAGTTTTGGTCTGTTCTCAAAGCAAAACATTACTTAAGCATCTGTTTATTTCTTCACAGATGAGGTCAGAGCTTTGCAACAGTGGTGATTGTGTGGAAAAGCTCTGTCCAGCTTTGAGGGGCTCAAGAGGACCTCACATTTGTCATCGCTTGGGTTCTCGTCCATCGCTCCGTTAAGTCCCAGGTCATAGAGGTTCCTCCCTTTTCTGGGTCATGATGAGGCTTCACTCTGCTCTGGGCACTTGGCTCTTCACACTCCTAGTGATGCCAGTCTACTGCCAGAGTGGTGATGATGGAGAGTGGGGATCAGGTGACGTCTCTGGGACTGCAGTCACTGGCAACTCCTCAGCTTCAGTCTTCCATGCAGTCGGGGATGAGCCAGACAGGACCAGGCCAGTTTTTCAGAGCCTGCCAGAGACAAAAGGCGGCGACTGTTATGTCAACTTTCACACCAGCCAAGTCATGTCAAGGCGGTTACGAGCTTTCAGAGAGGAAGTTGCTTATCTAAAGGCCCTTCAACATGGGAACCAGGCAGTGATGGAGAATCTGGTCCAGTTTGTAGGAGCAGAGATGGGAGATCAACGCTACGAGGAGGTGATCCAGGAGAACATTGTTGGAATCAGGGAGGATCATGTGAGCTGTGAGAGCATGGTGACAAAAGCAGTAGAGGAGTTGGAGAGTCAGCTGGAGGGAGACGCTCAAGCCACTTTGGCTGGAATTCAGAAGTGAGCTGAGTTGAATCTTAATAAGACAGTCATATGCTTATGTCTTCGAAGGCAAAACTCCAAGGTTTTTAACAATTTAGGATACTCTAAGGCAACAAACCTGTATAATAAAGAGGAGAGAGAAAAGTCTAATACATGTGCAAAATTTTTTTTGTCATAATTGTACAATTTGCTGTTTACACATAAGAAATGGGGATGGAACATCAGAGGCGAAAATGTCTATATTTTTCTAAATATATAGGTATACTGTGCATCATAAATAAATAAAATATGGATATATAATACAGTAAAAACTGTAATATGATGAAATATTATTACAATTTAAAATAAGTTTTCTATTTTGATATATTTTAAAATGTAATTTATTCCTGTGATGCAAAGCTGAATTTTTAGCAGCATTAGTCTTCAATGTCATACGATGCTTCAGAAATCATTCTAATATGCTGATTTGCTTCTCAAGAACCATTTCTTATTATGATCAATGTTGAAAGTTGTGCTGCTTAAATTTTTTGTGGAAGCAGGTTTTTTTTAGGATTCTTTGATGAATAGAAAATTCAAAAGAACAGGATTTATTTGAAATAGAAATCTTACTGTCACTTTTGATTAATTGATTATTAATTTAAATATATTATAAAAATATTTAATTCTTTATATATATATATATATATATATATAACTTTATGTTTGTATAATTAAATATTTAATTTATTTAATTTATTTTTTTTATAATATTTAAATAATATTTAATATTAATTAAATATTTAAATATTTAAAATAATTAATATTAATATTTGAAACTGCCAGCTCAAGAGCGTTTCAAGGCTGAATACATAAAGTAATACTTTCAAGGTAAAAGATAGTAAACAAATTACAACCAATTAAAACTCTCAGGGAAACTGTTAAAATGATCCTAAACAAGAAATATATGCATATAAACACAATAAACAGTGATGAGTATAAAACA
Organism: Labeobarbus marequensis; assembly: GCA_034780575.1. Lineage (NCBI taxonomy): Eukaryota > Metazoa > Chordata > Actinopteri > Cypriniformes > Cyprinidae > Labeobarbus > Labeobarbus marequensis. Next base: position 12,964,339 of record JAUZSZ010000134.1, read on the forward strand.
AAAACAAAACAAAAAAAACTTGTAGCTCGTAGAGCCTCAGACTACCCACAATGACGCGACTTTGATTCTGGTCTCTGGGTTTTCCATCACCAGCCTGGACAGTTGGAAGGAATTTCAGCCCCTTTGAGGCCCCTGGTTCAAGAAAAACTAAGCTGAGGCCCTAAGGAGCCCCCTGTTCATTTCCGTCTTCTCCTCTCCCACTCTCTCTCTCTCTCTCTCTTTCTCTCTGTCTGTCTTGGAGTATTTCTGATGTTGTGTCTACTTTGTGTTTTTATCCTAGAATAAAAGAGGAGTCCCTTGCCTTTGAAGAAATGCTGCATACCGCGACGGACATCGCCACTCGACTGGAGAGCTCCTCACGAGCTCTGCATGTGGAGATGATTGAACAGCTGAGGAAAAATATGAGACAGTCGCGCAAAACTAAAATACTCGGTGGGAAGCCGTCCAACCTAGAAAAACAGATAAAAGTGTTATATGGCATGTCACATCTCTATTTATCCACAGTGTTTTAATAACAGTAAAACAATGTTGTCACCTTAAACAGTCCATATGTGGACCATTTGACTGCATTTTTTAATATTTTATCTCCCTTGCCTACTATGTTTTTAAAAGCACTATTGTCAGAGAATATGAAACGCAAACTATATTTTTCTCTCTTGTTCCATGTTCATTTGTGAGCCATAATGAAAACATAATGGCTTTGTGTACAAGGAAATTTAAAAAATGATCTTGGCAGTGAGGTGACATCTTAAAAGAATATTCTCTTTCCAAGTATAGACAACCCCACAGCTATGGTCTGTCTTGGCGCTAGGGAGCAGATGGTGAAAAGACTGTATGAGGGTCTGGAAATCAGCAAGCATGAACTCTTATACGTTGGAGAGAGAGAGCAAGATGGAAAAGAAAAAAGAAAGAAAGAAAAAAGCATGGCAGTGATGTCACTGAGAAATAAATAAAAACGTGACTTGGCAGCTTGGACCCAGAATGTAAAAGAATCAGAAGAAAGAATCCGAAATCTTTGCGACTGAAGAATGTTATTTTAAAATATGTTGTAATTACTCGAGTATGATTAAATATACTGTAAGTATACTATTAAAATACAAGTGTATTACTCTATTCAGTTGTGGTTACTTTTACTGTATGTGTGTTTCTGTGGGATTCCTGTGTGTATGCTGGCAGCTATTATGTTCAAAGTTGCCTGTGTGAAAATGAATTTTAGTGACCAACTAGGCTATTCTGTATTTATATACTGTTGATGGTGGGTTATAATCACTCTTTAAGTGGTGTTGCTGAATATGATATTCACAAAAAGTAAAGGGGTAGGTATTTTTTTCAAGTCATTTCTCTGCTAGAAATTGCTCATTGAGAGTGTGAGCTCTTTAAATTTATTAAAAATAAAAGCCCCACAAACGACTGTAAAGTAAAAATCATTGAAAAGCCATAAATATTTATCGGTCAAAAGAAGGGAACCCTGAAATGCAACATTTATTTATTTATTTTTTTATTGGTGAATTTTTTTATGGTGATTGTATTGGTAACATCTATGTAAAAATAGCAATGGGACATAATTACTGCCTTCTTCTTGTGTGTTTAATCAGCATAATAATTATTAACAACAGATGTCTCTGTCTCTAAACTAATCCACAGTAAAAACCTGCATTTCAGTTTCACCTTCTGACTGACTTTCCCGCTCCCTGTCAGCATTTATTCAGCTACCCTGACCTCTAGCGAAGATTAACTGCCATAACAACTCAATCACTTGATGCAATAAATTTGACAAAGATCGTCTCCATACGAGTTCGCGAACATATCCATTAAAAGAGAGTCAATTATGTTGTTTTTATTTGAAAACGAACATCCATTCAGATTTGTTTAAAATAGATATCGTAAGCTCGTGAACTTGTGATGTGTTCACTCCCTCCCACCCTGTCTGTCTGACATGAAAGTGGGTAGGCGGACTGAGAGAGAGATGCTCAGTCTGGAGTAAACCCTGGAAACAGCAGGAGCCAGGTCATGAGTGCATCTACACACTGTGTGACACAAATGGAGTTACTCTGGGACATATCTGCTTCTGAAAATCCTTATTTTTGGATGCATATGGAGATAAATAATACTTTTGCAGCACGGAATCTGATTTTCCGCTGAACAGGTGCGCAAAACTTAAGCCCATCATCGTGCTTTTTCACGTAGAGAGAAAGAAACTTCAGGGTTGGATAAATAGCCTATGGATAAACACTGGATTTATGTTACTTAATTCGAAACATTTTTACAAAAAACAGATTTTTGCCAACCCTTATAATAAATGTGATTTAAAAAAAAAAAAAAAAAAAAAAAAAAAAAACTTGACGAGAACATTTAACCCTAAATAGAACCTGCAGAGGATGCAGAATATGACACCACAATAGAAAACACAGAAGCCATTGAATTATACGGAAACTGTCGCGTGGAATGCAGATGAAAATATAGAAATGTATTGAAAGTAGCTAATTGGCTGTATGATGGAGCGCTTTCAGAATCAGCGGCTTTTCCTGAAGATTTCTCTACTCTGCACTATCCTATGTGAGTCAAGTAAGTTTCACTTCTGATTTTTTCACAAATATTGCTTAAGAAAAGAGACCAACATGGTAGCTGGTTTCTAGTCCAAACAGACTATTAATTGTATAAACTGGTTTTGACTGCTCGTTTCCAAGAACCACACTGACCATCTTAACCTGGATATGATAGCGGCTTTGATGCTGGTCTAAGTTGGTCTGACAACTTGAACCAGCTCTGGCCACCCTAAACTAGAATCTTTTCTAGAAAGGAGCCTTAAAAATAAGACACAGAGTTTATATTTGATTGTTTTTCTTATGTGTTTTAGGCATTTCCAACGTGCATTGATTAATTTGATCAATTTGATTCATTGTCAGTTAAGAACAATCTGCCTCTGCGTAAATATCTCAAAATATCCAGCTTAATCTGGTTTTTAGCTGGTCACAATGGGAGACCAGTTTATCTTAAACCAGCAATCCACCATGAGCTGGTTTAAGATGCAGATGCTTGCATCCACAGTCAGAGATGTGTAGGCATTAGAATGGCACGCACGATTGCCAGTAAAATGAAATGTCCTCTCTACGGCCAAGCTGGCGCTTAAATCAAGGCAGATTTATTGGGCTTGCTCATCACTCTGCGTTTACGCTCGCACTCTCCA
>JAUZSZ010000134.1:12989092-13003103 GCA_034780575.1 Labeobarbus marequensis
TTTAAGTAGTATCTGTGAAATCAAATTGACGATAATCGCTAGAAATTAAGTGTCCCCAACTGAGCAAGCCAGAAGCGCCAAGCGACAGCGGCAAGGAACCAAAACTCCCTCTGTGACAGAATGGAGCTTTAATGGCCTTTTTGGTAACTTCATGCCTTAGTAACTGACGGCATATCTAGGACATTGCATGCACGTAGTTTCTTTCTTTTTAATATGAAATGATACAGTCTACAGCGTGCCCCGGCACCTTTGTGCGTGTATTTGAAGAGTGCGCGCTACGAGCAGAGTATCTTTTCCGCACAGGCTCAATGGGTGTATTCAGGTGGGAGGACCTGTTCCTATTAGAAGGAGGGGACATGCTTTGTAAATGGGCTTTCAGGTGTTGATATTTCTGCTGGAGCATTGCGATGGGGTAGGTGTGCTCAGCCAGAGGCCATCACCAGAGTCTACGTATCATCATTCATATTGATCTTTAGGTCTTGAATTTCTGCTATCCCAGTCACTATGAAGTGCACTCGATCACTTGGCTGATTTCAATAGTGAGTTTGTTTTCAAGCAGCTTTGATAGTTGGGCACCAATAAGAGCTGCACATAGCTCGAGTCTAGAAACAGTTTGTTTGTGTTTGGGGGCAACTTTGGATCTAGCAATCAGGAATGCAAACTGAATTTTGCCCTCTTCATCTTTAGTTATCAGGTATGCTTTATTCCTTATGTATGATTGCTTTGGTGCAACATAACTCAGTTAACAAGTATTTAGATATCGATTTTTATCATATTCTCTGTCATCCCGTTCATATACGATGATGACTCAGCACTTTATAATAGATTCTGAGAATTCGCAAACCCCTGTTATACATGTCATCTAAAGGGCAAGTTTAGTATTGCAGTCCACTAAAAATTTTATTAGATGTATAATATCTAGGGGTGTCCCTAACTAAGGATTTACATAGTTGAGTCAGATTCATCAAGTCTTACCTATAGTCGACTGACAGTCGAATCATGTGTGTGTTTATTTTATTTCACACGCTGCACACAGAAACAACACGACGTGACGCTGTGACATGATAAAAGGTATATTTTCCATGTTAATCAGAGTTTTTGTCCTAACCAGCCGATGGCTGGAACAACAACATATAATAACAGTTATAATCTCAGGTACTGATCATGTGATTTATTCAATGTTAAAAGTGTCTAATGTGAGTTTGAATATCATATTGCTTGACATTTATAGCCATACTGAAAGCAACAACAGATAGTTTACCTCAGATCTTGACAATAAATTAAAGCAAACGTATATGTTAAAACTGGGAACTCAATGCGAGCCAACAAGTGTTTTCCATGTACGTAATTGTAACAATGTTAAAAAGGTTTAATATATATGAATTAGATTATAAACTTGGCCATTTCGTTGGGAGTCCAGTCCGCTTCTCGCTTCTAAATGGCTGATATTTGAGTGATTCTCTCGTGTTGCGGTGTTGTATCACGACAGCCAAATTGCTTGTCACTGGAATCATGCCGCATCTGGTTAGGACAAGGTGTTAACATTGGCTGGCAGAAGCCACCAAAATGCTCCTCTGTCTGTCACGGATCATGGAAAGTGAAACTAAATTTGTCACAGGGGTGGTTGGATTTATTCACACACTTTAAATATATTTATTAAAAGCTTCTTTTTTTCACATTATATTTTCAGCATTATCATAATAGGCTGTAATATTAACTTATTGGGAGAAAACCGAAGATTTGGCTGTGAGATTGGTAGTTGAATTAGGCTCCTCCCATCGAAGCATTGAATCTTCGACTATTGGGGGTCACCCCTAATAATATCATGTATGTATGCTGTAATATATTAAAGTAATATGCCATTCATTTGTTTATTTCAGACCACACACATACAAACAGTAAAGTCAGATGGTTCTGAACCCTGTGACATATTTTTACTAACACCCTGGGGTGAGCACAATCTACTGATCAGCACATATAGTTTAAACTATAGTTCAAATTTCCCTACAGCTTATAAAACAAGATCTTTTCTGCAGTGTTTGAGCTCGGTCACAAGCTTTAGACAACAGGGTTGTATGCTAGCATCAGAAAATGCAGTCTGTTAGGAAAATACATTTTTATGAAATGAGCAAGTCTTCTGTTCATCATTCACTTTACAGACCATGGAATTAAATTTGTAATTTGATTTTCTTTTTCCAAAAATGATGCTATACAAATGTAAATTACATTTGTATAGCATATGTAAATTACATGTGAATTACACACTTGCCTTAGGATTATATGTAAATATTGTACATAATTAAATTTTCATTTTCAATTTCATGAATGTAAATACAGAAATACATTGCCATTTTACATATTGCATTTGCATATTACATTTCAAAATGAATATTGCTACACATATGCTTCCATATTATTAATGCATAGGTCTTTAAAAACAAACAAAAGAAGACCTTATATCTAAGGACAGCATTTATAAAAGTCAAACAAAAATGAAATTAGATTTGAATAACACTGACCTGTGTGTTTTCAGACAGCATTAACAGTATTTACAGCATGCAGTACAAACACTTTTTATTACCAGAAGACCAATAGGCTTGCTAGCACAGAATAAATAAAGTGTTGTATAAAGTATGTCACAAGTGTTCTGAAGGAATGAAAAATAAATCAAAATGTAATTTATTATTTAGTGTAAACATTGACCTCACTCCTTACACTGATGAAAGCAGCAGTTCAAGAAAAGCCAAACAAACAAACAAAACATTTCTTCCTTGTGCTTTGGTTCAGGTGACAGGACAAATCTTGCATTAAGACATACTATGTAACCGTATATTTGAAACTATGAAAATAATTAACTCATTGCTCAGTCCTACAAGACAACTCATTAGAAAGGCTTGTGAACTGGATTGCACTGTTTAATTTGAGAAATCAAATAAATGATCTTCGAACTGCTTCTGTCTGATGAATCAGACTGGTAAAGTGGGAAACACTGGTGAACAGGTAAAGACAACACTCACCTTTTTTACCAAATGCATTTTCCGTTGAAGTCTTTGTCAATTCTGCAAATGAACACACACTCAGAGATGCAAATCCAAAAGACAGACCTGCTGGAGGAAAATGAACACGTCACACTCTTAACAACATTCAGCAGGCAAATGATGATCTACAGCATGTTTGAATACTGTAAGTGTCCCTGAACTTCAGTCTCTGAGCCTGATCCCAGCTCACTAACTCACAGCTCATATGCTTAAGTAAAACTTAGTCACAATATTTGCTTGTGATTATTTGTCCTGAAAACATTTTTTTATTTGACATTTGTTGTCTTGCATTGGTGACAAGCATACGCAAATGACCGCGGGTGCCATATTTCAAGAGCTTAAGCCCCCGCTCACCACTCAAAGCTTTTCTCTTAAATCAATACATTTTCTGCCCAGTGGTTTACTTAATATTCTCAACCTGGCAACCATTCACATGCACTCTGATGCTGATGATCTGAAAACACCAGCAAACATGTAAGCTGGATTTCAGCGATCTCTTTCGAGATATTATGCTCAAATATGTAATACGAGTCGGTTTTCTTTCACGAAGCTGCTTGTGCCATTTACTGCTATTAAATCTGCCATCAAAACTTCTCAGTGATGAACCGTAATGAATCCAAATATGGATGTCATAGCATAAGTGCATTTATTCAGCGACCACAAAGTAATCATTTCACATGATTTGTAATTACTGGGATTAATATTAGGAATTAGACTGCTTTGAGAGAAGGTGGGAGGCAGCAGGAGGCATCTGGCTCTCTGCTCCTCGTCTACAGGCGGCCATTTCTCCTACACCAGAGTGACCTCAGAGTCTGCAAATATAAGCATCTCCATCTATACATGCTGCTCATCACAACACACAGCTCTGACGAAACACAGAGCATGAGAGAAAAGCAGTGATGAGAGAGGAAATTGGCAGGGTTCTTACACCTTTTCCAAAGTCAAATTCAAGCACTTTTCAATGTGCATTTAAGCTTTTCCAGCATTCTTCAACTGTGGTAATTTAAATGCTTACATACGTACTTCCTCTGTTTTATCGCCGAGTATTGTATAGCGTTTATCCTAGCGATAGCTACTTTACGGAGCCAGTTCTTATTGTGAGTTTCTAGTTTAGTCTAGCCTGTCTTGGCTGTGTTCCTAGTGTTTTGATACCTGCCCGTGTTTCCTGGATTTACCCTTTGCCTTGCCGTTCGGACTCTGTTTGCACCTCGTTTGGATTATTGCTCTTGTACCCCGATTATCTCTCTGCCTTACCCCTTTGGATATTGTTCTCCGATCGTCGACCCCACGCTTGCAAAATCATAAAAATCCCATAGACTTACATTGAAGGAATGTTCAAATGAGCCAAGACTATTCAAACTCCAACTGTCAAAATTTAAATCTAAATACACTGAAGCCCATTAGATTCAATCATACTTCCCTTCTGTGTACTATTTCTAACCCATTCAAACTCATTCAAACGCATCTATCTAATATTTCTTATCTATCTATCTATCTATCTATCTATAATTTGACTATCTTATCTATCTATCTATAATCTGACTATCTATCTATCTATCTATCTATCTATCTATCTATCTATCTATCAACACTATAGCAACTAACCAAACCAAGCTAGCAACCACTCTGAGTACCCTGACAACCGTATAGCAACACTATAGAAACCACTCAGAGTACCTTAGCAACGACATAGCAGCACCTTAGTAACCACCCCCTCTACCATAGCAACCGCATAGCAACAACTTAGCAACCATCCTGGTACCCTAGCAACTGCATAGCAACACCCTAGCAACCACCCTGGGGTACCTTAGCAACTGTATAGCAACACCTTAGCAACCACCCCGGGTACCCTAGCATCCACTCCGAGTACCCTAACAACAGCATAGCAACACCTTAGCAAAACCTTAGCAACCAGCCTGGATACCTTAGCAACTGCATATTAACACCCTAGCCACCAGCCCAAGTACCCTAGCAATCATATAGCAACACCCTAGCAACTGCACCGGGTACCTTAGCAACCGCATAGCAACACCTTAGCAACCACCTCGAGTACCCTAGCAACACCCTAGCAACCACCTCGAGTACCCTAGCAACCGCATAACTTCTTAAAATTTTTTAACTTAAACTAGTAACATGCTAATCATGCTAGAAACATGCTAGAAACATGCTAGTCACTGGCTAGTCATGCTAACAACATGCTAGTCACATGCTAATCATGCTAGAAACATGCTAGCAACATGCTAGAAACATGCTAGCAACATGCTAGTCACTTGCTAATCATGCTAGAAACATGCTAGCAACATGCTAGTCATGCTAGCAACATGCTACTCAGTTGCTTATCATGCTAGTGACATGCTAGTCACATGCTAATCATGTTAGAAACATTTTAGCAACATGCTAGTCACTTGCTAATCATGCTGGCAACATGCTAGTAACAGGTTAATCATGCTAAAAACATGTTAATCATGCTAGAAACATGTTAATCTCACTAGAAACGTTATCAACATCTATTGAAACTATCTAAATGTTCAAACTTCAGGCTTTTTTACAACTGCTTTAAACTTTCAGGCTAGGCTTTCTCAAGCCAACCTAAAGTTTGTCTTGACAAACTTTTTTTATCTAGTTTTAAATTGTAATAATATTTCACAATCAAATAAACACAGCCTTGCTGAACATAAAAAACACTGTCTTTCAAAAAGTTTAAAAAAAAAAATTTACTAACCCCAAACTTTTAAATAGTAGCATATACAGTACCAGATGGATAAAAGAGAATGAAAAATATTGAATTGCATGTCACACCGGTGGACCATGTTCATTCCTTGTAGGTAAACAAGCGCTTTGCAGATCTGTAGGCTGAAGAGAACCAGAGTTATGTTGGTCAAACTCTGCTGAGTTTTTGTCAAGTACTTTCCCAGCTGTAAACACAAAACAAGTATTTTTAGAGAAGTATTAGAATAGCCAAAAAAAAAAACACACACTTCATTTAAGTGAAGCATCACACATACAGGCAATACGGCTAAGCTTTGCGCTGCCCTGAGATGCATTTTTCAGACCCTGTGGTTGTTTCTTAAGCACTGAGTTGGTTTATTAAATCATGCACATGGTTGAGTTCACCACTAGTTGACTGCTCAAGCCAGTCATTCTGCACTTGACAAGACTCAGTGGTGTTGATTCATTCAATACTGAACTTCCTGTGAGTTTGTAAACAGTTTATGATGGTTTTACAGAGCCTGTAAATGTTAATAGAGCCGTATCTTTGGCATTCACTTAATTCAGTTTGCTAGATCAATCACAGTGGTTCTGGCAAATGGAATTACACTATGGATTGAAAGGGAATTTTATTGATTTAATTTAAAAGTTCTGTAAACCCCTCTATCTCGTATAATATATTACCACCTTCCCCAAAATAATCACTCATAGTGACAACATTATCGGTCCTGCAAGATGTCTTTCCCAAGATGTGTTTTGACATATAATACAAATAAGGGTGATAACATCCAGCATCTGGGCTGTTGTTTACCTCCCCGTGCTGACACAGCTCCATGACAATCCATACCGGGTCTTCCTCAATCACTCCTATCAGTCGCACTATGTGTGGATGGTCTAGGTTCTTCATGATAACTGAATAAGATAAAAGAACACAGTTACTCATTATTATATTTTTATATTTGGATATTTTATTGTTTATTTTTGCTACATTTCAAATGTCTAAAATAGATCGTTTCAAGATCTGGGACCCAGATTTTCTTAAAATATGAAAACCCATCATAAAAAAATTAACTAAATGTATTACTCAAAGCTTCCAAATTTATTATGTGAAAACTATTTATTATTATATTATTGCATCATTTTTTATGACTTCCAGCTTCTGTGTCATTTCCACCACAGCCAACAATTTAACAATTTTGCCACTAACAAGGTTTTTCAAAAGTTAAACCATTTATTTACCACAGAGACGACAGCAGTGGTTCTCAACCTTTTTGACCAACTGTCCACTGCTATATTTAATGATCCCATAACTTTAACAGTTGCTTATTTGTGAGTGTGATTTATTTGATAAGGATGAAAAAATTAAATATTTTTTCTCAGATTTTTTACATCATAAAATATTTTAGCTGCACCTGGAACATCTAGAAAAATGTATATTCTTTATAAAAATGACCATGGTGTTTTCAGATTTTATTCATTCACTTTATCATACTTTTAAATTTAGGCTTTCTCATATATCATATAATACTGTGAGAATCTTGATTCTTCAAAGAAAAGAAAATGTTTTGCCTTATTTTAAATAATTTTAAGTCATTTTTAACTCATTGTAAGTGCTGAGGCCCCCTGGTTAAGAACCACTGCTGCAGAAGAAAAATGCAGAAAAAATATAATTTCTTGTGCATAATTTCTAATCAAGCTGTAATTTTGTCAAATTATGCAAACAAATTTATGAATTGTGCTTATATAAAATACACAAAATTCTAGCTATAATTTTAGCCTTAGCAAGACAAAGAAGGCCAAAAATATTTAAAATGTTAATTTTCACCACAGCATGTTATTAAACCCAATACATCATTTGAGACATGCTAGAAAAAAAACTGACAGTTCAGAAAACATTGACAGAATTCTCTGGTGATTGATGAGTATACACACTATCAATATACACAAATTTAATATGTTGTGATAATTTATCATCTAAAAGTCCACAGTTCCAAAAGTGGCCATAGCTGAAGAAACATCTATATAACATATATAGGTAATATATATATTGTGCCCTGAGTTTTTATTTACGTACCTGCTTCACCCACAAACTTCTCTCTGACATCAGGTGCACATTCCTTACAGGTCTTCACTGCAACACTGATCTTCTCCCCATTCTAACCAAGACAATTAAACAAATATTCTATTAAAAATGGAAACTAATCATATTAGCTAAGTCACCAATGATAAGATTTGCTAATGTTATTGTAAGACATCTAACACAATTATACTAAATCTAAAAGGAATATCCAGATTTGACCTGCAAAAACATTTTAGTTGTCATTGCATCATCACATGACTAAAGTGTCTAGTACTGCTTGCCTTTTTCTGGTAAACTCCTTCATGAACCTCCCCAAAGAAGCCTTCACCCAGCATACGTTTCAGGATAATATCTTTTCTGGACAGTCCAACCTTTGCTATTGCAAAACACATGAAGAGCACATCAGTACAAACAATAATGAGTAAGTGCACGATTTTACAGTGATACTGACCCTGAACATATAAAAAAAACCAATTCCCATACATACCAGGTGGTGGTGGCTTTTCATCTGGGATTTCACAGTATATATCAGAGTCTGAAAGATAGATTTGATCTTATCATATTGTCCTGAACTTATCATAATACAGCAAATATCAAGCTGAGTGTTTGAATTGGATTGTAACTAAAGGAGGGTCTGATACTCACTGCTGTATCTGAAGCTTTCTCTTTTGTTCCTAACAGCAGGAAAGAGTGAATAACAATAAGGACAGTGAAATAAAGTATTTAAAATGTACGTACAAATCCATTTTACTTTAGAGATATAGCAGTTAACAATTATTCTGTGTTGTAGTCCAGAGGAGAAGTTGATGTACTCACCCGGAGGGAATTTCAGGAAGAGAGTTGCGCAACTGCACACCTAAGACAGTGCAGATAAATCTCAGTTTGCAATACAAAAAAATATGGCAATCCCCAAACCCACATTAATCACAAAAGACAAGATTCAAAACGCACAACAATCAGAGGAGTGCTGCCATAAACTCTCAGCATTTCAGAAAACGTTAATTGGGGCTTACCTTTAGGAGATTTACTTTTATTTGGACCAATTATCAAAGATGAGTCTGTGTGGTTAAGCAACCGACAGTAGCCATCGATCAGATCAGCCATGTTCTCTGCAATGGCCAGAGATGCCACACTGATGGAGAGAGGCTAGGAATGGAAAAAAAGGCCACGGCTAGTTTACCACAAGAGTGGCATTGTGCATATGAAGTTTAACAACCTAATACTGGAGTGAGAACGTTCTCACCTGTTTGGCACCCTCAATTTCGATAAGTAACAATGTTCTGCCATCACTCTGTGTGTTGTACTTGATACTTCGGATCTGTTTAAATTCAGCAAGGCAAACAGCCTGGGGAGCGTAAACGAGCATGAACTTGAAACAACATTTGGACAATGACAATTGGCATGAGAATAAGGTATAAATACTTGATTGGAAATTAAAGTATGAAGTTGCTCACGGTGGAGTCTGCTTTGGTACGTTGCCGAATGCCTTTGGGACCAATGACTAAATCCACTGCTAAACTCCAACCTTGCTGTGTAGATTAAGAGCGACTTTAGTAAATTCAATTTAGCACATTAAATCTTCCACTTTGAATAAACCCCAACGTTTTTTAACACCCAAGTTGTAGAACTTACCACTAGCTCGCACGGAAATATTTCCTCGTCAAAGTTGGAGAATTCCCCATAGGTCTCGAAGAACTTGATCATACACTCGTCCTCCTTTAGTAATGCATACTGCTGAAATGTTTGCTGGATGAGCTTCCTGAGTTGCTTGGGCTGTTAAAACCACAATTTTACAGTTTAGATGTAGAATTTCAGTGTGTTAATCTCTCATAAGCTGCCACTTGTTTATTTTTTCAGTTTATTTTATCAGGGTCCTGATTTATTTTAGGTTTATTTTGACTGGCTAACTGCATATTATGCCTTTCTTCTCTGCATTTTCTCCATTCATTTAAAAAAGATTACATATGAACAAATCTTAATTTATGCTGAATTTAAATGTCTTGGTAAAAGGCTTGCAATTAAAAAAAAAAACAAAAAAAACAAACAAAACAATTGACATTCAACACAAACAACATACAACTTCCATTTTAACTCTGGAAATGGCCTGTTAAAGGAGAAGTTCGTTTCCAGAATCAAAAATTCCTGATAATTTACTCACCCGAATGTCATCCAAGATGTTCATGTCTTTGAACATGTTCATGTTTCATTTCTGTTCATGGCAAGACGAGCATTTGTGGTAAAAAAAAAAAAAGTATATAAGATTGTATTTTCTTAGAAAATGACCAATTGTTTCACTAGATAAAACCGTTATTCCTCGGCTGGGATCGTGTAGAGAGCCCTTTGAACTGCAATTCGGACCTTCAACCTGTTGGCCACCATTGAAGTCCACTATATGGGGAAAAATCCTGGAATATTTTCCTCAAAAACTTTCATTTCTTTTTCGACTGAAGAAAGAAAGACATGAACATCTTGGATCACATGGCGGTGAGTAAATTATCAGGTAATTTTCATTCTGGAAGTGAACTTCTCCTTTAATAAAATAATGGCACCACAGAAAAGAGGAAAACAAATCTAACCTTCATACTGTCAATAAGTCCCTTAGGAAAGAACAGGTCCAGACCAACATCTTTTCTAAATAAAAAAAGCACTATATAAGTAAACATAAAAAAAAAAAAAAAAAAAAAAAATTCACCTTTTTAAAATTACTTAGGTACAAATGAAAAATACGAACTTACTCTAGCAAGTCAAAGTTGGACCTTTTCTCTAGACCTTTGGCATTCATATCTTTATAAAACCTCCTGAAAAACAGAACAAACCATATATGTAATGCAATGATCTAAAATTACTTCACAAATCAATAATATTTTGTACCTAGAGTAATGTAAATTGAATTATTGAACAATTGAACATTGATCTTTTTAGTTCTGGGAAAACTCTTGTTTATAGCATTGGAAATATGTAGTTGCTGGTCATGAAGCCCAGCAGTTACACTGGATAACAATATCAATAAAAGCAAACAGACTATGCTTTTTGTTACCTGATCTCCAAACAGCCCAGCTGAAGTGCCATGCCGTCGCTAACTTTCCTAGCATGATGCTGCATGTAGTCACAACGCACCTGCCAGAAGAGGAACAGTATTTACATGAACTCACTAACAAAACATAACATAACCACATATAACCACAGACAGGAAGCAAATCTGGAGATGTTTGCTGACCTGTTGATAGAAATACAAAAGGAACGTTCTGTCCTCTTTTAACCTCTTCATGAAATCAGTGGGAATGTAGCGAATCCTAAGATCATATCTGAAATAAAACACATATACACATTGGTGAAAAGTTCAAATAATGGCCAGTATATTGGTGATATGAGTCAAGAGTGACTACCGTCATTCTCCCTCACCTCCACTCTGCCTCGGCGTGATGGCTTTCGTAACGTTTCTCAACCTCTCCTACAGTCAGGTCTGGATGAAGCCAGTGGAGCTCCTCAGATTTGAGGTGTTTGAGTCTTAGCCCAAAGCATCCTGGGTTTTGCACATTTGGGCCCAAACGCCCACTGATCAGAATAGACTGGATGATAGTCTGATGGATTAGCAAAATAGCAATTGTTCAGAACAGAATAATATTAATAGAAATACCATGATTCAGTTCTTCCAGTCATATAGATTACCATTCAAAAGTTTGTGGGCAGTAAGATTTTTTACTTTTATTCAGCAAGGGTGCATTATATGGATCAAAAGTGACAGTAAAGACATTTATAATATTACAAAATATTTCTAGTTCACATAAATGCTGTTCTTTTGAACTCTTTGAAATATTAAGCATCATATCAGTGTTAAACATAATAAAAAATGTGTCTTGAGCACCAAATGCATATACTGTAAGAATGATTTCTGAAGGATCATTTGACACTGAAGACTAGAGTAATGATACTGAAAATTCAGTTTTGCATAACAGCAATAAATTACATTTTACAATATATTAAAATAGAAAAAAATATTTTAAATTGTAATACTATTTCACATTATGACTGTTTTTCACTGCAATTTTTGATTAAATAAATGCAGCCTAGGTGAACATTAGACACTTCTTTCAAAAACATTAAAAAAAACTTTTGAACAGTAGTGTATGTATACCTTGATCTGCCATGAGCTGTCACATTTGACCAGTTTGAAGTTTTTGCTGAGGTTGTTGCTGCTGCTGAAGCACACTTTGATGATCTTCACAGGACTGCCATCTCCAACAGGACCCAGGTCAGGGCTTTTGATGCCCCCATCCCAGTCCTGTGTGGGTACCTTCCAGGAAAGCGTGCTTGCATCACTCGCCATGTCCTCAAAGATATCCACACACCATTACACAATCATCTCACCTGGTAGTAAGGCCAGTTTGGAAACACAAGATCAAGGTTTATAGTTAGTTGAACCATGTGTGGCATGTGCTAAGGCATTTTCCATTAATGGCACTGTACAGTATATAAACTTTTACTATTTGGTCCTAATACATTAAAAATAAAATTTATGCATCACAATATTATAAGTTACAGCATGAAAATAGATATTCACGTTCAGATTTGCTAAAGATTACATTTAACAATTATTAGTGTTTTTATAGATTAACTTTAAGTGAGCATTAGGTGATGGAACAGATCTACACATAAAAATAATAGAGATCAGCATCCACAATTATATATACAATATCAATAGATACAATAAATGTAAAAACTCTAAACTCTAATATATGGTACCCATATAATGTGCATAGCTATTAGACAACCTAAAACCTTACCAGATTAAAAAGCCTTCACATACCATTCACCTACTTCAAGGCATCCATTAGACCAACGTTTACACTGTGTTTGCTCACACTGGTTGTGTTTCTGTGCTCAAATAATTATCTCTCTTACACCCATGTGATTGTATTTATTGGAATGCAGAGCTGATACAATATGGACTGATTTGCAGTGTGGTGTCATACTGTTTAGATTGTGTTTGACATAAAATCTAAAGGCACAGCAAAATGCTAGTCCATGAATGTATGTATGTATGTGAGTGTGTGCTTCTGTGTATGTATTCCCTTTTAGGGTCTGTCTTGCTGTGTTGTTTGCCCGAAGTAATGAATTCCTAGAAGTAAGGCTACATGTCTTCTTTAACTTACTCAAGCATGACTATCTCCCTGTATTTGTGCACAGGCAACTGAAACAGCCTTGTGCAATGCATGCATATGACAAAACCTTTGTGTTAAAAAAGTGAGATTAATTATAATCCCTTATTGTTACTATTTTAAAATGTGTCATAAATGCCAAAAAAATAAATGTGTCAGGCTGTCAGCTTTATTTGGTTTCGAGTCTACATTTTAAGTGACTAATCATCTGATTACACAGGGAGAAAATTTCAGTATCACACTTGAGTAAAGTTGACATTGGTTTTAAAGTTCGGTTAGTTAAAAAAAAAATCATCAGTTTCAAGCAGAAAGACTTGACTTGGTTGTTCTGAAATAGTTAATCTAGCACAGAAAACAAGTATGTGGGATTTGATCTCTAGAGGCTATAGTTTTTGCAAGATAACACCAGCTCCGAGCTAAAAAGCACACAGAGAAAAACAGGACTAGCACAAGAGAGGAGCCTACATATGAAAACAGATTTATGTTTACCTGGAGAAAAAAAAAAAGTATTTCAATGATAAATCTAAAACAACAAAGATGATACAGATTTTTACTAGTTAGCTGTATATGTCTAAAATTTTTAATAGACATTTACAAGTAATTAAATTATACATAGCTCTGTGTTTTTTGTTTAAAACATATTTGCCCTGACTGAGAGTACGAAGCAAATAGATAAATATGGATAGACCTTGTGTTCTGTTGTTCATATTTTAAAAGTTGATGTTCTAGTTGATTTTCCCCACTATCACCTCAAAGGGAATAAAGTACATATACTCCTATATAATGCTTAGCTTTTAATTATATAATTGCATGTGGTTTCTGGAATATAATCCTCCTCACCCAAAATAGGCCAAATAAAGAGGTCCTGTCCGCAGAATCTGATTTTACCAATCTTTGTTGACCCTGGAACAACATTGCGATTATCCAATCAGATTTGAAGAACCAGTTTATAGTTTTTTGTGAAGTTTAGGCTTACAATCAGTGTTTGGTGCTTGTACATCAGTGTCATTCATCTATCATTTCCT
>JAUZSZ010000134.1:13010351-13024784 GCA_034780575.1 Labeobarbus marequensis
GAGTTTTTGCCCAGAACAGAACCATACCGCCAAACCAAACTTTATGCTAAGTATCAATCATTTTGACGATAGTGGTCCTGACAGAAATGCATTTATAAAACAAGTATGTGGCAACTCTTTTTCTTTCAGTATGAGAAAATATGTTCACCATGCATTAGACCACCTACAAACAAAACAGAAAAACCCGGCTCAACAGTTTCTGCTATTTGCCATAAGTGTAGGGGGCAAAACCAGTCATGGTATAAAGAGGTGTTGACAGGTCCCCAACATTACACATGCCTGTGGACAGACAGTTCACACTAAAATAGCATAGTTAATTTAGCACATCAAGCCACATTAATGTTAACAGAAATGGGAAGTCCTTTTTCCCTGTTGTTTATTGCAGATTATGTGTGCTGCTGTTTTGCACATTTAAAGTAATTCTGGAGACGTCGCTTCACTGCACAGAGACACAACTGCATCTGGCACAACAGCTAGTGGGAGAAAGAAAAGGACAGAGAGAGATTGACAGGCAGAGATAGACAGAGGACGAAGGTACTGTAAAAACTTTAGTTGAAAGTATTTTATATGCAGAAAGTATTCAAACCAGACATAACTGAAAGAAAGAGACAGGCCCTTACTTGAATTTGGAGCAAGGCTTGCAGGAAACTGTATGCCCTGAACCAGTTTCACAAAGACAAAGGCTAAACAAACATTTGGTTAAACTTACCAAGCCAATTTCTAGATATAAAACGGGTTTATTTCTCAATGTCCTGGTGGCTGTCAGGACGGATTAGACAGTAGAACTTCTGGGACAGGGGACTCGGAGACTGTAGAGGGAATATGGCTGAGAGGCTCAGTGACTCCCGTCACAGTCATGCCTTGAGACACATACATACACAGGGGACCTGAAACGCACTGATGTGTATCAGCTTAGAACGCCCCTCCCTCAAAAACACAAAGGCCCAAGCGTATGTCTGGAGGCGCACTTCTCACGAAAGTGTACTTCTGTAAATTTCACTCCTTAGGCTGTATACTGTGAGAGCATGTGACTTTTTTCACTGAGAATATGTTTCTTGTCTAACACAAGCTGAACTAACAATCTGTTTATGGGTTGTTGTTCATTACCCTGCTGAAAAAAAACCCAAACAGCTAAAACCAGCCTACGCTGGTTGGTTGGTTTTAGCTGGTCATCCAGCCTGGTCATAACTGGTCAGCAGGGAATTGTTGACAGATTTGTACACTTAATTGAGATTATTTCAACAGGATGTTATACACATTTTAAAAAAGTATACTATGTAACAATGTTATACTATACCTGATCATTGGCACAGTTCTTTAACAACTTCCCAAAGCAATTAGTTCACTGTTTAAGCAATAGAACGTTGTCTTACTCATGTGTATGTTAGGCCCTGTTTACAGTAGTTCATTTTCATTTTAAAACACCATTTTCCTTGTCTACACTGACATTTTCACTGCATTTCAGAAATGATCTCAGTCCACACTGCACAACCAAAAACACAGAAATACACATAGAAAATGTGGGCAGCCAAGCCATCATTTTCAAAAGTCTCCGTTTTGGTCCGTTTACACTGAAATGCAACCCTGGAGTTTTCAAACTAAAAAGGGGTCTGCAGCATTCGAAAGTCTCCATTTCCAAAGGTCGAAAACGGCAGAGTAGTGTAAACAACAGGTGTAGCCATAGCAAAAGTTATGCATTTTAAAACAAAAACGGACTAGCCTTCAAGTCTTTGCACACTGAGTCCAAAATTTTCGTATGCGTTTTTTCGTATTCATCATAGTCACGCACAGAAACCTTACACACCGAGTCAAAATGCAAAAAGAAAGCAGAAAATCGAACCCGATACAAATTTTTTTTATGACGGACGAAAGTTTCAGAAGTAGTGTGTAAACATGATTGACACAATGTGTGGTCATATTTATTTTTTAACAGACTGACCCTTCGCAAAGAGCTTGATTGATAGGCGATCTGACCAATCATAACGTTGAATCCACCATCTTGTCTGACAAACAAATCAAACAAGAGAGTAGATTAAAAGTTTGGACTTGACGGTGGACTTAAACTTGAAAATTGTGTGTATTGGCGTCTTTCCGTGGTTGAAATAAAAAACGTTCTGATTGTCATTCATGTTTATTTCATGCCATAAGTAAATATGAAAAGACTATTGGTTCATGTACAGCTTGAACTGAGGCGCTACAGTGATCTGTCACAGTATATTAAAGAGCCACAAAACGGTATTTATTATTTGAATTTTTTTTTTAAAAATGACAAAATTTAAAGCTGAGACCTTGTTTCATACCAGAAGTAACCTGCTCTGTCTTGACTGTCGGCGTGTTGTCAGTTTCCTCTTAGCTCCGCAATTTCACTGCGTGAGAACATGAGGTGTAGTGTGAGAGCAGCATGGCTTGTCCGACATGCAGTAACTAAGGGTTTTTGCGAAGGGTCAGTTGACTTTAGTGTTTCATGTCTTCAAATCACATTAGCATTCTTCAGAAATAAGAGCAATCATTGAAAATTTTTTCAAACTCTTACTTTTGTTACTGCAACAAAGTTTTGCACAAGATGCACCATACATCCCTATCACAGTTTCAGTTTTTTGTCACTTTCCAATATCTGTGTATCATGTCTTTAAGGATGTCAAACCTCTGAAATGACAGCTGTTCATTTATTTCTAAAGATGATAATGAATGATGAACTTGAATTGCTTGATAATGATGACAGCATGTCTGTTCATCTCTTTCATTCCTTGTTGCCTTGACATTCAATACCACCATAACAACTGGCAATTACACAAGGTAATTACATCAAGCTTGGACAAGTTTCAGATTTTTTTTGAGTTTCTAGCCCCATTGTGCCATTTTCTTTCTTTTCTGTTTTATTAAAAAGGAGGTCTCAAAGGAAGTCAAAATGTTTGAGAGGGCTTAAAAGTAAATTTATGTAAAGTATTTTTTAATTGGAGCTTCATACATTTTAGTAACGAGAAAGGACCACAACTCAGGTCATGTATTTTTTCTTGGCACTAAATAGATGCAATAAAAAATATAGTGTTCTCCTGAGGAGGTAACACTAGCAACAGTAAAGGCCTGTTCACACCAAGAACGATAACTATAAAGAAAACTATAAAGATAACTATATTAGCGTCCACACCAGCAGACAATATCGTCTGTTTATTCAAAGTGGATGTGTGTCAGGCCTTAAGCATTTTGGATTATCAACAGACGGAACATTAACAAGAAAAACTCTGAAGTTATTACCGCATTGTTAAATACTATACAACAAAATGTTAAGGTGTGGTCACATTTACCACTGTTAAGAGAATTTCCTTGGGCTAACTCAAGCCATTTCAGTTGAAATCTACATGATTGGGAATTTAGTGCGAGGTCTAAATATTTCTCTAAGCATTTCCATGATTTTGTACTGGGTTTAAGCGAATTCACCACATTGACCAAAAGAAAGCTGCTTAGTTTGAATGTGACTCATATGAGCTTTGTTTTATATGTTGCTACTGGACCATTTTTGGCACAAATAAAAAGCCACCAAAAATGTAGCTAATTTTCACCCTTAGTATTTTGTTGAAAAAATATTTAGTTGACGTTTGATTAACTGCGGCAAAAAGGTTTCTTCCTTCCGAAATTTCTTTAAATGTTGAGCCTCTCAAAACTTTGAACTCTAAATTATTGCGGAATATATGTTAACAAAGCTGATTCACCTCTGGTTTCGTCTGTTTGTTATTTATCTCTCTGGAGTCTCTTTTAACATCATCCTTGTTTTATCTTCTTCCGTTCTTCTTTCACCTCAGATACAAGAGCGGAGGGGAACCCTTAAGTCAGCAGGACAGTATTGGAGCAAACCCAAAAGCTAAGCCAAACTGAGGCCTGCTCATTCTCTCAAGTCACTAAAACTTACAGTACTTTCTGTCATTCTGCTCTCTCTCTCTGTCTTTTATCCACTGTTCCATTGATTCAAAACTCAGTCGGGGTCTAACGGAGATCTCAGCGATGGTCCCTGACCTATCCCAGCCTTCTGTTTGCACTCTCAGGGGTAAAGGAATGGAAAGCACTCAAAACAGAATGATTACTTTTACAGACGAATGTTTCCAGACTCCCCATTGCAATTAAACAACATTAAAGTTTAAGGTGAATTGACATCTTTAAAAATTAAGGAGGAAACAATATTGATCTGGTACTGTCCAGTATGACTGTGTCTGGGAGAGAAAAAAAAGCATTATCATTGTGGACTTTGGTGAGTAATGAGCAAATATTACTGTGACTGATCATTACTAATATACCCACACACACACACAAAAAAAACAGACATTTTATGCTTCACTGATAAATTATGATAATTGTTTTGCAAACAGTAGGCATACAAGTTATGCTGAAAACAAAAACAATGCCAATTTCTGCTGGTTAGGTTGTTTGGTAAAACTGGAGACTGCTCACACAGTTAATTTGTTTTTCGTTAAAGGGAAGAATGCAATAGCATGTTGTCCTGGCAGAGCTGGGCAGTTAGTTCATTTATGTGACAGACACTGGAAATATTCTCCTTCCAATGTGTCAGTGAATATTGTTTATTTGCAGCACATCTGATTCTTCTTGGTCCAACACACATACAATGAAAACATGCACCTACATTTCACCCGGGTTTCATGCTTTTTGCTGCAAGCTTTGCAAGATTTCACGAGTTGCCATGTAAATCAACATTATGACCACACAAACATTTCCCCTTGCACAAACATTGGCAAAGGCCTTTCAATATTTCATTCTTAATGTACTTTCCTCAGCACTTACTCATGCAATACTGTCAGCCTGTGTGTTAATGCGAATTTACCCACTTTTTCATGCCGTCTTTGCATGTTCGCTATGAAGCCTTGACACCTAAGGAAATTGGAAAGGGCTTACTGATGCATTTTCTTGATTTAAATGTGATAAACGCCACAACTGACTACTGCTTTTTTCTTTTCTTCTCCTTTCTTTTCATTGATGAAGCTCTTCCCAACAAATAATCTCAAAATAGCTGCAACAAATGTTCTGAGCCCGAGGTCCCTCACTTATTCCCTTGGGAAACTGAGGTTATAGAAGTTAGTTATAGAAATGCAGCACTATTGGTTGGCACCAGGTGCCCTGTTGCCAGGGCAACCAGTCAGCATGTGTGATTTCATAAAGCGAGAAATAATAAAGTTACTGAAAGACTGAGACCTTTTCATATGTTATAGCAGTCTGTTTGCAGTAACAACTCCAATAAAGGTGACTCCAATAAACTGTGTTAAAGTACAGAAAATCTAAGGGATAGTATAACTATAGTCAGAGGTTACAATCTCTATCCTTATTTTGCTTTCACATGTACTCAACCTCTGGATCTGCAGGTTAGTGTGTCATCAGTTGTGGTTTTGTAAAGTTATCATGAGAAAAGCATAATAAAAAGTAGTACTGCTGTAAATAAGTGCGAAACAGTCCTGAAATGTCTCTTATAAATGTTGTGGCCACTTTAGATCTTGTAAAGTATTGTTTCATTGCTTGAATATCTCTGCAGAGCCATACAAATGAATGTAAAAATGAAACAAATGCAGGGACTTTTTTTCATTTGAGAAGCTGAATTGAGTGCAACCAAAAATGGAACAAATAGCTGCCAACTCAAAACTTAGCAACTTCGTAAGCTTAGTAAGCAACTTCAAACAAAATAATGACTGGAGATGAATGAAAATCCGAAGGAACAGCAGGTAGTGAGCCATAGGTCTTCATTCTGTTTACCTTCAGGATGTCACCATTGTTTCTAGAGGATTGATCATGCTATTCAGCACTCTCCCAGAAACATATTGTGTCTGGCTGATGTTTATAATTCATCAAATGCCTCTAAGTGACTCACATGGTGTCATCAGAAATTTGGCTGAGTGTAAATGTGTTGATCTTTGAAATGTGGTACAGTGGATTGTGGTTCCTCGTTAATGCTAGCTGGGCATATCAAACTTTCATCAGGTTAGAGGAGATGAGTTAATTGTTCAGTGGCATTAAACCTGCATTAAACATGGAGCTTGTTAAAAAGCAAGAGCTTCCACATAGCTGTATTTGCCCATAGTTTAGCCGATTTTAAAACATCTTTCTCACAAAGCACATGTATGACAGGTGATATCAACAAATTACCTTAAATTTTGACATTTTAAAAACCTTAATTTTGCATTACTTCAAGGAGCTTGATTTCAATGTTGCCCCCAACAAGGCTGCATTGCAATAATCACATTTATGAATGAAATGACATTTATTTTTAGTGATTCAGTACAGTTTTACTGTAATATATTTGCATACAAGTTGATTTAACAAAAAACAGTCCTGAAACATCTCATAAAAATGTTGTAGCCACTTTAAATATTGTACAATTGCCTCAATATATCTACACAGCCATACAAATATATAAAACTACAAAAGTTTGGCCCATTTTTAAAACACCTTTCTCACAAAGCAGGTGATATCATTAGAGGGACAGTACACCCAAAAATGAAAATTCTATCATTAATTACAAACCCTCATGTCGTTCCAAACTTGTAAGACCTTCATTCATCTTTGGAACACAAATTAAGGTATTTTTGATGAAATCTGAGAGCTTTCTGACCCTGCATAGACAGCAACGCAACTGAAACATTCAAGGCCCAGAAAGGTAGAACATCGTTAAAATTGAGCCACTGATGTCACATGGACTTTTTTTTACGATGTCCTTACTACCTTTCTGGTCCTTTAACTTGGTAGTTTCATTGCTGTCGATGCAGGATCAGAAAGCTCTCAGATTTAATCAAAAATATTTTAATTTGTGTTCCAAAGATGAATGAAGGTCTTACGGGTTTGGAACGACATGTGGGTGAATAATTAATGACAGAATTTTCATTTTTGGGTGAACCATCCCTTTAACAGTTTCTTACAAAAAATAAAGTGTTTGCCACTTCCCACCTCTTTAGCATCATGCTGTAAAACTCCATTTCCTCATCTTGCTCCTGATCGGCCAACAGCCTCCTCACATCGCCCTGTATCCTGACAGTGACCCAGCTCGCAACATCCTCCTCTTCCTCCTCCTCATCCTCCCCATCCTCCTGTCCATTTGTTCTTTCATTCGGCATCTCTCCTAGAGGGCTGCTCCCAGCACAGGAAGTTCCCATGACACTTCGGTTACTTCCAAATGCAGAGTCAGCGTCCTCTTGCTCTGCTAACAGCACCTCGTCTATGTCCGTCTCCCGGTAACATCGTAAAGGAACGGCATCCAGATCGGTCTCGGAGTATTTCAAAGTTCGCCGAATTATGCCTGTTTTGGGGGAGGTGCCTGGGGCGGCAGGGGGCGGAGTCACTAGCTCCACCTCCACGTGTTGGATGTCATGATTAGCTCTGAGAGCAAGCTCTTCCAGTGGCAGATAAGAGGGCGGTATTGGGGTGGAGTGGCCACTTGGTGGAGCTGTGGAGGATTCTGGAATATCTAGTCAGATAACAAACAATATTTATTCAGCTATGACCTAAATCAATTAGGGTTAATTAATATTGACAATAGCTATGTTTCCATCACCTTGTTGTTATGCACATTTTGAAGTATCGCATCAGAAATGAGTGATGGAATTGCCAAATTTTGAAAAAAAAAAATAAATAAAATCTCTTAATTCACAAAATGTTTTACGCTCACTTGAGGTGGTTTTCGACTTGTGCGAAAAAAGGGTTAATGCGAAATAATGGGAGATGGAAATGCAATTTGCGAATAAATTCCTCCACGCACACCAAAATTCACGTGACCTTGCGCTATGGGACAGCATAACTTGACTAACCAGTGGGACCGATCTTGTTGCACAGCATCTCAAATGTTGTTATGGTCATTCTGAAATGCCTGAGCAAAGTCTGTCGCCAAAGTATTTTCTGTATAATTGCCTCCTACATGACTGTGTTCCCAAACGTGTTTCATCTGCTCACGCAAGTAATTTATTATATATGAAAATTATTATAGTCAGTGGCTTCTCCTACTTTTCTTAGTGATATTTATTTAGTGCCAGTTTATCAGGAAGTGATGAATTTTGTTCTCTTTGTCTCGTTGGATGGAAACGATGCTTATTAGCAAATGTTTTATATATTCCAATTTTGCGCATAAGTTAAATTCGGAACTTTGGATGGAAACCCGGCTAATGTTTTGTTGATGACTGTATTTCAGCTCAGTATCAGATATTGTAATGTTATTCCACTTTCCTATTAGGACTTTCATATTCAAACACTTTCATATACTTCAAACCAACTAAAAATATTTCTGTCTTAAAATAATCCTAGAAAACATTTAACTGCTAATGATGGAATCTAAGCGATCATTAAAACTGATATTAAAGAGGTCAACAGGCTACTCACTCTTCTCTCGTTCGCTGGCTGTGTTTTCTGCTGGAGTGCCAAACAGAAACTCCCACTTGGCACGAGCAATTTTCTGACAGTGCAGAGACGGACCTGGCACTAAAGAATCACCATCAGACTGCAACACCCACACAATTTAAACACATTAGTTGATAATAAACAGTGAACTCAATGTACTTGCAAACAAAGGGCCTCATTCATCAGAAAGAACTTGTTCAAACTGTTCGTAAAGCACTGTAATGAACATAGCTAGAATTCAACCATTTATGCAAGAATGCTTTTATGAACAGGGTCTCACCTGTATTCCTGATGATGGGTGATCTGATTGGTTGCTGTTCTGGCTGGACTCAGGTGAGATGCAATCTCTGTCTCCTAGGCTTCCCGTTACTCCACTAGAGCTTGGGGACGACCCAACCAAACCCTGTTGATCTCCAAACCCCTGTTCGTCCTCTCGACTCTCCCCCTCTTCTAATACCACCGGCCCTAGAAGCAAAGCCTGTCTTCTCCTCCATTCTGCCTGTCTCTGTTGCTGTGTTAGCCTGGTCATCTCCTCTACACTTTCCCCAGGGCTGTGGTTTGCTCCACATACCAAATTGCTCACAATTTCCTCTCCTCGTTCTATGACCTCAACCCTCTCACTTTTTCTGTACACTGGACTGCTGCTCTTGAGATTACCTTTGAGTTTTTCTGACAAACTGAATTTCCCTTCCTCTTTCTTTGCCTGCTCTTTCCACTGCTGTCTAGTTGTCCAACTGACCGGAGAATCGTTCACACTTTGACCGATAAACAACCGCCTGGAGATCTCCACGCTTTCTGCGACGACATGGTCATTCCAGTCCTCCTCATCCAGGAACCAGGGTTCCCCAGATGTCCATTCCTCTCCAGTGTACTGTGGAGGCTTGTGACGGTGTAAAGTGGGGCTGTCAGAAACTGGCATGTCTCCTCTAAGCTGACGAGGATCTCGGAGTGGAGAACACACGTCTGCTTTGGACAGACTTGGACGAAGAAGACGAGACGGGAGGGCTGGAGAATCAGGGTCTCCTCCCACTGGGACAGAGCATAATGAATGACTGGCCAGGTCATCTCTTAAATCCAAGCTCTTAGTAGCTGGTGCTTCATGCAGGTGTGGAGGAACCCCATTTGTGGTAGAATGGTCTTCATGCACAGGTATGTTCATCTTGACAGCCGAATGATGCACTGGACTCTGCTGTAAGGACTCGTGCTGGATTTCTCTAGAAGGATACCCATAGTTTGTACTGCTAAGATTACATGAACCCCCAAATACAACGGGAGGAGGAGAACTTCGGACCTCGTTGAAAATTGTTGACACCTTGGTGGCCTCTTCTGCAATCTTGCGGGCTATCTCAGGACTGTTCAGAGCTGAGGAAGTATTGCTTCCACTCAGTTGGTTCAAACCATGAGTGGGTGTGTTTGTGAGGCTGGTCCTTTGCCCTGACAGAGGCCTGTCTTCAGCCCGGCTTCCCCAGCTTTGACTGACTGGAGCAGAGCAGTCTTGCTTTGAATTGAGGTTCTGCTTGGGGCATCCTTGGGACCTGGAGGTGGATTTCTGCTGGTTGTTGTGGGATGAGAAAGCATCTGCTGCTGGGCTTTTGGGGACACCACATGCAGCTCCTACCCCGCCTGGGTCAGGATCATGGCGGTAGGCACTGCAGTTTGGCGCTGGTGGGCCTGCCCAAGACTGGCATCGTTCCCTGTGGCGTTGTTGAAACTCCGGACTCCAGTTTGAGCAATGAGAAAACTTGCACCTCAATTGGGGAGACCCAAATTCCTTAAGGGCTCGCTGTGTTGCAGCTTGACCGATAGGATCCAAAGTAGAACCCATGTGCTGGTGAAACAGACTATTATTGCAGGAAGATTCAGCAGGTCGCGACCAAACTGGGTCACTACACCTCTTACGTGGGCAAGCCGCTACCTCCTTCATTCCACTGGGACTATTACAAGGACTCTCTACAGTTTTGACGTGGGACTTTTCAATGTAGCTGAAAGTAACCACAGACCTCTGTCCATGCACTGGTTTAGAGTTCTTGTGTTGGCTGCAGGCTCGACAAGGCGTCCCAGGACCAGATGTCCGTCCAGAGTATGACGAGTGGACATGTTTTAATTGTTTACTGTCAATGTTGTTGTTGAGGCCAGAGGACACCTCTTGGAATGGTTCCTGCTGGGGAATGCTGCATCTTTGAGGGGAATCCAGAGAACTGTGTGAAGGCTGCAGTCTGAAGCTAACACTTGGTTTGAATGTGCTGCTGGGAGGTGCAGAAAACCCAGATGCCGCATGTGCTAATTTGGTCAAAGCTTCAATGGGACCGTCTTGCTCCACTGTCGTATTACAGGAACTACCTTTCCCATCATGCTCTGGTGGGGATCTCACCTCCACATACAAATGAAGGACTTTCCCAGTTTGAGACATGGTGTCATAACAGTACAACACAAAGAGACACTGTGATGAAGGCTGAAGAAGAGACGAACAGGGAGAGACAGAGATCCTTTTTTGTGAATTCCTGTGACTTGTCTGTGAGTGTATTTTAGTTCATGGAGATGCCGTTCTTCAGATATCCTCTTCTGCCAGACCAGCTACTACAGATGGTGATGGCATGGACCATTGCACCTAACACAAGGAAAAGGACAGAAAATTAATAAATTGCAATTGTTCAAGTGCTACATATACTTTTTATGAAACTTTTCCTTGCCACAGTCAGCCTTGGCTTTCTCAAGTTTTTTAAGCTTTAAAACTGATGTCATTAATGTATGTAAAGCTGCTTTGAAACAACTTGTGAAGAGTTATTAAAAACAAAAATGACAAATATATGGGTACATCATGGGTTATGTCAATTTATGTTAACATTAATTGCTAGACAAGGCCTGTAAGGATAACTAAAATTGCTCCAAGATCCAAAACATTTGAAACAAAGCAATATGGCAGAGAGGTAAAGTACATTTCTCAGTCATGACATATAAGTAGAAATTCAGTTATAGAGAAGCAGCAACTCGAATATATAAGCAGCGGTCATCTGACTCAATTTTTTTCACCGATGACATACTCATACAATCGTTCACCCATCCATTTTACACGATATGCTCTGGCATTAAAGAAACAGAGAATATTCTCCAGCAGAGACTAAATACACCACTGAAAAGAGACTTCCAGACTGCATTTCATTGTCATACTCTTTTGAAATCGACTGATGGTATTTTACCTTTTTTGCAATATTTATTTTTAACAACACCATGCTATTTGAGAAATGCCAAATTGGCCATCTGCATGAAGGGATGGGCTTATTTACTGTGTAGCTGAGAAATTAATCCCTAAAATCCTACATGGTTACACACACATACAGATTTACGTCATGCGCTAAACCTCAGTGACTCATTCAGTAAACTCCCATTCAGGCCTACAAATATTAGAAGTGTGTATACATAAGAGAACACTGATATACTTACCCCTAAACCATGTAAGAGAAATTTCAAATAAGGCAATGGATTGACATGAATTGGGCATATCTGCAGAATGCCACGATTGACCAATCAGAATCAAGTGCTCCATAAATTTTCACACATGCACCTATACAAATAAGCAATTGTGTATTATTTTACTTGGAAATATGATGCTGTTCAAGAAAAGTGCTTCCTGCAGCCTCTGAGACGCCTGGTGATTGAATGAAGGATCTCTCATTTGTGCTGCATACACACAAACACTAACATGCTCTTCTGAAAGTGCAGGTACATGTCATTGACTTTGCTCCTGCAGCACAAGTGAAGGATAAACAAAAGCCACTCTCATGTCAACAATCAATCAGTGAGACTCTCTAAAACAGGGCATGCACACACACAACCTTTTACTTTCCAAAATGAAAACCTCCACTGACACCACTTACTCCCAGAAAGGCTCTTTACGGGGAAGCCAACCAAACACAACTGAAAGTAAAGTACTTCTGCTGGCTCGCATTAAAAGTACATGCTTGGTATCTAGACCAGGTCAAGGTTTTGCTGTTTAGCATGCCCCAGTTAGCCCCTGCTGGTAGTTGCCGTAATAACACCATCTGGACCCAAAAATATCCTTCTCCATTGATAGCTACTAGAAATTATGACATTTATGCATTTAAGCTATACATACTTTATCAATATGATCCAGCTGAGCTACTTTAACACTTATCTGCTATAAATTTACAATGTCAAACAGATGCTTTTTTAAAAAGGCATGAGCTGCACACATTCAAAAGTACACAAAAGTCTGAAACTACATAAAAAAAATCTATAATCTAAAAGTCTAATTAAACTGAAGTTTTGAGGATTTTAGAAAGGTTTAAACAATGAAAAACTATGACGTAAAATGAAAACAAAATATTAAAGATTCTGAAAAAGGTCATTTTTATCTGATAATTCTTTCGTTGATATTTCACAATTTGGACTTTATTTCTTGCAAATCTGAGAAAAGTCAGTCAGAATTGCAAGATACAAACAGAATTGAGAGAGATAAACTCAGAATTCTGAAATTCAAAAATTCTAAATTTTTTCTTGCAATTCTGAGTTTGTGTCTCACAATTCTAACTCGTTTTGTGAATTCACATCTCACAATACTGTTTTTTGTTTGTTTCTGCCAAGGAATAAAAAGCATAAGGTTGCGACTTTTCTCACAATTCATGATTCAGACTGTTTTCTTTATATCTCACAATTCTGATTTTATATCTTGCAATTTCTACTTTTTTCGTAATTGTGAGAAAAAAAGGCAGAATTGTGTAATGAAAGCTTTACTTTTTTTGTTCTGTTGTGGAAACAGGCTTCCATGACATCCACTAAACTACCAACATATCAAAGCACACTTTACATCTGCGTACACATATTCTTGAAGTTGTAATGTTTATGTTTGGAAAAAAAGGTGTCCATGTGTGCATTTGATTTGAGCATAGAGAACAATTGCTCACTCAATATAAGGAAAAGGAACCTAAAATGACCTGTATAAAAGCAGCCAACATTAAAAAAAAAACAGTTGACCTATCAATTAGAATTCTTGTCTTTTTGGCACTAACATGAAATGAGGAGTAAATCATATCAAATGCATTTCCCTTTCTTGGGTTAACTATTGCTTGAATTGAATTAAGCAATTTTGCACATCTTATCATAATTTGGTGTTAAATCGTTGACCTGAATAATAATGTTTTCACGAGAAAAGTGAGTCCATTGCAGGCCTCCATCTTCAAAATGCACGTGTACATGCAATCTAACACACACACACACACACACACAAACACCAGCCTGTGTCAATTCGTACAGTATAACTCTGCTCTGCTCTCAATATCATCCCTCTCTTCACTCATTTTCTCCCTGGACTTTCTCTCTCCAAAAATATTCACTCATCCGTCTGCACTGCAGGAGAATTACAGACCATCTCAGCTAATTCACTGAAAACCATGTGCGCCGTTGGGGCCATTTAAACAGACACCTTCACACCTTTATCACCAGCTCGCTTACTCTGTCCATTATAACCTTCCTCATTACAGGCCTCGCTAAATATCACAGGCGGCTGCACTTTTT
The DNA here is from genome assembly GCA_034780575.1 of Labeobarbus marequensis. Lineage (NCBI taxonomy): Eukaryota > Metazoa > Chordata > Actinopteri > Cypriniformes > Cyprinidae > Labeobarbus > Labeobarbus marequensis. Next base: position 13,024,263 of record JAUZSZ010000134.1, read on the forward strand.
TATTGTTCAAAATTGCCTGTGCAGTTTACTTGAAAGATATCAAAGGAAAATGCATGTTGATGGGTTTTGTGAGATTCATTTTATGGGTTTTAATTGCACCGGAGTGTTAGTTCACTATAACAACAACAGAACCACCTGTAACACAAGCACTTTATACAACAGGAACAGGGGAAAGAATGAGATGCTTCAAGAGCCATAATAGCCCTCTCGGGTATCGGCGGTCCCCCGGTGTCTACTCTGCATGTTTACAGGCCGAATCAGAGTTTCATTAAACAGCGTCACAGAAACCGTCTCTAATGTCAACAGTCACAGAGCTGGATCTGTGCTAATATTAGCCACTGCACAACTATCTGACCGCAGTCCAGAGATTCTGTTTCAGGGGACAGCCAGTTGACTGTTTAAGACAACATGATATCAAAATCGGCACTATTTACTTTCTTTAAACGGGTGGTTGATTGCGATTTCACTTTTTTAATGTTAGTTAGTGTGTAATGTTGCTGTTTGAGCATAAACAATATCTGC
>JAUZSZ010000134.1:13113708-13124913 GCA_034780575.1 Labeobarbus marequensis
TGACAAAAGATTGACTTGTCTGAGTTTTTTTCCTTTTAGTTGTGTCAACACAGCCGTTCTCTCCCCCTCATCACCCGCAACACAGAATGAAATATGTATGCGAGCACTCACACCGCTCTTCCCTCCCTGTTTTCCAAAACCGGTCACCCCTTGCTGTTGACAGCTGTCCTGTTCCAAATCAACCTCCATTCCCACCCACAACCAAACAGCAGGTCCAGAGTTCTGGAAGTACATCAGAGGGATGTGATACAGCAGGAGCAGAAACACTGCTGGACAAACACACATTTTATTGGCATATTCTGCACAGTATTTTTCTGTTTGATATGCATAATGAATGTAACAAACCTTTTTTGCTGTTGTTTTTGTTTTTACAGTGAATGTAACAGTATCTGGGAGGCAGCACCTACTGGGATTGTATGATACTGCTGGACAAGTGAGTTAATGCTTCTGAGGTCTATATAGTCACAATAACAGAAGCAGATCTTTCCTTCTCTATGCTGTGATGTACATTCAAGTGAAATGGATTATTGAAAATTTGTTGTCATTTTTTGATTGGATGGAGGTAGATTTAAATGAGTGATTGCGGTATATTGTAAGAAAAGGGGTGGGGTTTAAGCAGACAAAATGATTGGAAAAGTCTGGCATACGTCACCATATAGCAGTCTGACGTTTTACTGGAAGATCAAGTTACGACATTTTGATTATTAAATACAAGGTAAAATTGTATAGCTGATTCATTCACAATAAGATCTATAACACTAATCTCAGATTTTTTTTATTTCATGCCAACTTTGTTCAAGCCTTGTTCACACAATAAGAAAACCTCAAAAAGACTGACTGCCCTCAAATGCATTATTAAATGCCCTCAACTTCACTATTGTTACCAAATACCAATGAATATACCGCCGAATAAAACCAGACATAACACAAAAATCATGTTTTTCGATGGTTAATGTCTTTCCCCTACTAAGCAGTCTAATTTCATCAATTGAAACTCTTAAGAACATTACTAAATGGTGTTGTGGCCATGCATCAGATCACTGTGAATGTAAACTCCTTTTGCATCACAGTCACGTTTAATGGCAGAATTTACAGCCTGTTTTGAATAATGTTGTAAATAAAGCTGCAAGCACTGACTTGAAATTACAACAAACCACTGGCCGGGTTGTTTTTGTCACTGTCAGCCCACCATAATGATTTTGATTTTGGCTTATTGCAGTAATTCTTCAAAAGGAAACTCACATGACTATTCATACACAGCCTGAAGAGATAGGTGCATCTGAACCAAAGCCCAGCTGTTTACTTTCCTTGTGTGTCTAAAGGCATCACAGAATCAGCCGGCCCTGTAATACGCATCTTATGGGATGCCAGTTGTTAGAGTTTTAATTCTAGAATATAGTGCAACAATATATTGGAAAATATAATAGTCACATAATTATTTTCTTTTTTTATGATTGATCATTACTGTCACTTCCACTCATCTGTTTAACAATTTCAGCATCAATTTTTTGGCTTTTGTAAGGAATTCTCTTATTCCCATGAGGAATATTCTCTTATTAGGACTTTGGCAGTTGCTGACATTGCACAGGGGGATGGCATTCATTAAACAGGAAGTAGTTTCTAACAGTGCATAAATCTGAATAATTTATGAGGAAATAAACTATTCTTTTATATGCAAAAACATGCAATACACAGGAAAATAGCATTATATGCATATTTTACATTGCATGTCTCAGATACTGTACCAGACTGGTGGAAAACGCTATAGGGTACTGATTTGCATAACAGTATAAATATTGACCAACTTTTACTAACAATGCACTGAGGGTCACTTTTCTGACTTTGTTTCAAGGACCGTTTTTGCTTGAAGTAATAAAGAAAGCTAAAGTGTGAGTATTACTGTTCAGCTTGATATAATTATGTAAATGTTTCTTAGGATATATAGCTGTAGCAAGCACAGTATGAGCTGTAATGAAGAATATTTGCTGCATTTCAGAATTGAAAAGACGGACTGATGTAGTGAGCTGCACATTGCTGTATAAATGAAAGTTATATAATTCAGTACATCTGCTCCCATAAGCAGTTCACTGATACAGAGGAGCATCTATGTGATGTCTGGCCCTTCTGTTCTATTGATCACTCACTATGAAATCAATGGCACTCAAGAAGAACTGAATTTTACAAGATGCTGGCGCTGGTGCGGAGCTGTCATTTGGCACTGACATTTTAAAGGCCTGATGTTAATTATTTATGTTCATTTGCATTTCATAATAAGTGATAGAATAAAGTCATGGATAATAATGAAGCTCTACATGTTAAATTTTTACCAAAACTTTACTTTTATTGACTCAGAATACTCATTTTTAACTGTTTCACTATGGTTTAGTCCAGTGATCCTCAATCAGGGGTACTAACAAATTCAAATTAGGTTGTACTTAAACATTTTTAAAAGTCTCTTTTGCTCACCAAGGCTGCATTTATTTAAGAAATAATGCAGTAAAACTACAGTATTGTAAAAACCCTTCATAAATCATTCTAATAGGCTGCTTTTGTGTTCAAGAAACATTTATTATTATTATAACTGCTGAAAACATATGTGCTGCTTAATATTTTTGTGGAAATCGTGTAATTTTTTCAGGATGTTTTTGATGAACAAAAAGTTTAATTTCGAAATAGAAATCTTTTGTAACACTGTAAATATTTACTACCAATTTTGACATCCTTTTTGAATAAAAGCAAACAAAAATTTTTTGAATGGTACAGCATGAATATAAATTTAAAGATCTTTTTCAAGAACACTTCTCCATGATATCCTCCTGAACTGTCAAGCTAAAATGTCTCATTAAAGGAACAATCAAATTGGCCTCTCTCACCCAGGCTCTTTAATAAAATTAATGATAATTGCTGAATGGTATTCAGCATAATAATTGTCAAAAGAAACACATTTCTGGTGTGGTGTTGAAGTATCTTAATACCTGAAAATAACACCAATCAACAATTAAAATATTTGTTATTACAGCTTAGACTGTGCTTTCCACAGCTATAGATCCCGAGACATATTTGCATTATATCACAATGAATATGCACACTTTAGAAAAAGTCCTTATTTCAAAGGCTGTTGGTTAAATAAAAAAAGTGCAAATATGTACATTTATACAATTATTTAAATTGAGCGCAACTGATGGGGGTATGTTAGACAAAAAAGATTTAAATGAAGCTTTAACCTTTGAATTAATCATCTGCACTCTTTCACTTATATTTTATATTCACTTATATTTTGTTTTTTAAAAAGATCTTTTGCATCATATTTCAGATGTAAGAGAGATGAACGGAGTCTAAAGCAGGCTTTATTTTACTCGTCATATAGGAAGATTACAACCAGCTGCGGCCCCTCTCCTACCCCAACACAGACGTCTTTCTCATCTGCTTCTCTGTCGTGAATCCAGCTTCCTATCACAATGTGCAGGAGGAATGGGTACCTGAGCTCAAATCCTGCATGCCTCACGTGCCCTACATCCTCATCGGGACACAGGTGCAGGAGTTTCTAGTTCAGACAGTAATGTGATTTCATAATAATAATAATATCTATTATTAGTTTTGATATTATTAGTTTATTGTCAGATAATTGATTAATTATTGTTGCTGTATTTTATTGTCAGATAAAACAACATTATTAATAATAGTTATTATTATTTTCTATTATCAGATGAAGCTAAACAGATCAAAGTCAAAATATGAATATTTATGGAAAATAAAAATTAAATGAAAAACGAAAAAATTAAATGTTCAACATTCATTTATTAGATTGTTTCTCGATTTTTTCTATTTCTATTTAAGATTGACTTGCGAGATGACCCAAAGACACTGGCACGTCTGCTCCAGATGAAGGAGAAGCCACTGACCTATGAGCAAGGCCTCAAACTAGCCAGAGAGGTGATGGATGTTCACACGTTTGGTGGTTTGGCTTAATTTTCAGATGTTTTATTCTTGATCTGTCCAGGTTTCAAAAAATAGACAGCATGATTTATAAACTTTCACCACTGTGTTGCAAAGCACTGAAAGGATTAATAAAAATTCTGTCTCATCCTCATGTTGCTCCAAGTATGTCGTCCCACATGACTGCCTTTCTTCTGTGAAACATAAAGATGTTTAACAGAGTGTTTGAGCTATTCTTTTCCATTCAATGAGAATAAATGCTGACCACAAGTGTCAAGCATGATTTTCAAGGAAAATTGTCAGTGAAATTTCTGTGTCAAGATCGTTTTGAAAGATAATGGTCACTATCCATTTTCTTTGTATGGAAACTAGCAGCTCAGACATTCTGCTCAACCTCTCCATTTGATTCAAAATTGTATATTGATGTCCACAGATCGGAGCCCAGTGCTATCTGGAGTGTTCAGCACTGACTCAGAAGGGACTAAAGACAGTATTTGATGAGGCCATCCTGACAATCTTCAGCCCAAAGAAACAAAAACGGGGCTGTGCAGCCTGCAAGAGCTGTTGTGCTATCGTGTGAGGATAAAACATCTCCAACTGTGAACACCCACTCTCCTCCAAAGCTTTGGGCAGAGTAACAGACCCAAAACCGCCTCCAGTCTGCTGTACATCCTTCCTTTCTCCATCCGCCTGTTGTCCCTCAAGACAATGAGCGGTCTTGCCCTCGGTTTGTATGTCTTGTGGAGAGCTACACTGTCCAAAACAAGTGCCTTAATTTTTCCCCCGCATTGCCTTACAGGATTCACTTCTCAAGCCAAAGAAGTCTCAGACGGGACTGCGGTTTCTTGAACCGACGTGGCACGACGTCGCCAATCTCCAATCCAACATTTCAGATTCCGCTCTGAGCCATTGGATTTTTTTAAAACTGGCTATATTATATGGTTTCTTGAGGCTTATGAAAAAATGAAAATCCATTCCTCCACACAAGCTGGTTTTCTCTCAGTCACCTCAAATCAATATTGCGCTCTTTCTGGAGTCAATGCTTCAGCAGTTCGAGCTAGTTAATAAGGGAAATTCTCTGGAGGATGGCCAACTCATCAATAGAGGTAAAGCAGACGGAAAGAGAGACGAGAGTAAGGAATGCATCTTCCTTGGGTCATTCAAAATTAACAATACTAATAAACTGCTACAGTACTACACGTTCAAAGATATGTAAAATAATGTTATCCATCAAAAAGAGTGACAATCAAGCATGCTGTGTGAAGACTGAAGTCTGCCAGTGACAGGACGAAGGGAAAATGTATCTCGTGACAACATTATCCCATGAATCATTTACATTTCCTTGTGTTTTTAAAACTGAGATGCCCTGAAGTGTACTTAGTCACGTTTCTGTGAGCCGTTAGACCTTTATCTTTATACAGTGTAGGTGTAGAACAATGATGCCATAAAATGGTGCTGTAAGTGTTATATTTTTCATACGCATTTACATTTTGATTTTTGAAGGGGCATGTATTTTTATTTTTTCTTCTCAAATGACTCTGCCTACACATATTTTAAAAAATGCTCTCATTTTCCTGTATTAAAAATGAGCCGATGGAGGACTAAGAGTATGGAGGACTGTATGTGCCACTTAAAATAAAATGAAGAAATCAATCACCAATCTATTAATTCAAAAATAAAAATAGATAGATAAATCTTAGATTAATCACGTTTCAAATTATGACATTTTAAACAGTTATGTTAAAAAATGTAGTTATCTGTAACAAATAATATAAATAATTTTAAATGCAATCTAACCTGGAAGTTACCATTACTCTAGTCTCAGCCTCAGACATCACATTCATGGAACGTTGGCTGAATGAATAAGGCGCACAAAATGGGAAACACTTTGGGAGTTCTTCAAGTCATCATCCGATTGGTTAAATTCTACAGGCTTTCCGTATTCTTTAATGGTCCATCTGGAAACAAAACCATTGTGATGTCAAACCCTCTCATGGAAGTTTACAACTGTGAAATTTTCGTTGAAATTTTGAGTTAGAATAGTTTCCAAGAGTGTGGTTTTAAACACATCGAGGCTGTAAAAGCAGACTATTGAGTAGACATGTTTTCCTGTTTAGCGTGATGGTGCCTAATGTCCCCGAAAGCCTCTGTAGTCTCATTTAGCCACTTGTTAGCAACTGCCATTTTCAAGACAAGCAAAAACTTTAAAAATGTCACGAAGGGGTATTACTGGTATATTGTATGTCATAGAATAACACAGGAAAATATTTTGAGCTCGTGTTTACTGCAGACCTTTTTTGAGGCATTAAAACAAAAACCTGTTCAACATTTGTCTACAAAAATACGTCATCCCTGCAGCACTATATTACTGTGATGATTTTAGTTTAATTTAACATTTTAAACATTAAATAAATGTAAAAGGTCTACTTTAAAAAAAAAAATGAAAGGTCATTTTCCTTTATATTGTCGTTTTGATTTATATATTTTATTACTATTATGATTTTATTTTAAGCGGCATTCATAGTCGTGATCCGACACTGTGAAAAAAAAATCACTTATCACCCTATCACTCTCTAGTTCAGCTGAAGTACTCCTGTATTTACCGTGGACCAGGCTTATACATTGTCTAACTGCTCAGTTTTGCCTCTGGCTGAAGCCTCCCCCTCATTTTCCCTTTTAAAGATCAGCTCAAACACAAATGGCTTTGTTCTTCAGACTTGTTTTTTTCCTCAGGCATGTAGTGTGGTCATGCTGTAAACTGCACCGCTGATCATGGACTCTCAGCAGTCCCGCCCTAAATATGTTGCCTTTTCAAAATCCCTACTGTGTTTTGGTACAAGTGTCAAATAATATGGAAAATATTATGTGCAGCCCTTACATTTTTGTTTTGGACGTTTTAACAACGTATAGGTTAACCAACAGTTCAAGCATCCTTATTCTCTTACCAAAAGCTGTCCTGTGAGTACTTGTAGTTCTCAGCCCACCATGTTATGGACATCAGAACTGGTACTGATTACTTCTGATCTGATCTGCTCTTCACATCAGTCGTTCCTTAGTTTGACCTCAGGGACTTCTTTCAGAGCCCGCAATGTGCTAGCAACCATCCTCGGGCTGAGGAATCAAGCCTACTCCACAGAGAGGAAGAATGAGCCGTCATTCACTTGCCTTTAATGTAGCATAGAGTTGTTTCTTTACTCAGTTTAAGTGCACTTACGACACTGTGCCTTGCATTGTCCTATGCAATAGTTTATATACTGTAATGCTAATGAGAACACCAGTTTTCACTCGCTGGTTGAAAGAGCTATAACTTGAACTCAACTGTAAACTTATATTTAATATTTTTTTTTGTTTTTTCTTTAAATTTCATGTATTGATTTATATGCTTAAAAAACATGACAGCTTGCTTTGCCAAAACTACAAATGTGTTGTAAATATACACAGAGTGATGAAAGCTTGTGATAAAACTTTAGATTTGTCTTTGAAATACTCATTCATGAAAGTACTCAAGTTTTTCCAATACCTGGAGGTCCACTGGCATGCCAAAAACTGCTTTTGTGCAGCAACATCCTATCAGCTAATATTGCATGCAGTTAAATATTTGTTTTGGATTTATGTAGCCTACTTTTTCAATTATGTCAAGGTTATTGGCAACTGAAAGGTGAAATGCTTCAGGTGTACAAAACAGTTGTGCTAGTTTATATTGTTGTAATATTATTGTAATGTATTGCCATAGTCTTAAACACACTGCTTGGTAGCGCAAATAGTTTTACTGTTTACTCCACTTCGAGTTATTCACCTATAGCATCTATTGACCCGGAAATCTCCCACATTCAGCTTACGCTACTTCTGCATTCCAAAATGAAGTGCGGAAGTTGACATCTCCACATAATAAGAACATCGTTGGTCTTCATGGCTATTTAACAGGTGTGTTTGTGAACCTTTGGCTTTGGATAATATTAACTTTTAAAATTGTGCACAAAACAATGCCCCACCCCATACATTGCATACAAACAGCCTAATTAAATTCACCATGAATAGTTAGTAATAGCTAGTAATAGTCAGCATGTGACTACTTTGAAAGCGATAATCGTGTCTCTTTTGATAATTGATGATAATAGTGCTCTGCTCTCCTCCAGGTTATGTTCGTCATGGCTTTAAACATTGTAGGCTGTTTTAAACTTGCTGTAAAACAGTGACATTTCCAGGATAAGACACCAAAAAAACACCAGGACGTCTGGTCATCCTAAAGTAAATCATTGGCCCCTAAATGGGTCCCTCACATCTGACAAAACTAAGCCTATTGAGATTTTTTTTTTTACGTATGCATTGTGTACAGTTTCTGTAATCAAGCTTGATTTAGTCTTTAACACCTAAAAATGAAAATTCTGTCATTTCTGTCATTGTTTACTCACCCTAAAATGTAATTCCAAGCCTGTATGAATTTCTTTGTTCTGTTTAAGATGAAATAAGATGTTCTGGATAATCAAAGAGTAGCCATTGACTTTCATAGTTTTTTTTTTTCTATCCATACTATGTGCCTACCGTAACAGTGCCTACCGTCAACTGTTTCATTACCCCAAATATCTAAAGATATAAAAAAGAAATTCATACAGGTTTGTAATGACAAGAGGGTGAGTAAATGACAACAGAAAATACATATCAAATCTTTAAGACCAATTATTACCCAGACTACCAACTACCATACTCTTATTTATTCATCATATTAAATAGATGAAAAAATACATCAAGCCACTTTTCAAGCTACTTTTTTTGCAACAGAGTAAACCCTTATTTTGTATCATTTTCTTAAAACACTGTCCCGCTCATTGCTTTAATAAATTCATTCCCCTGTATCACCCTCATCTGAGCAGTTGGAATGAGCCTTCTGCCACCTACTGGATTTAAACTGCAAATTAATGCTCATTAATTTAACATATTTCCTCCGATCAAAATGTATTTTTGTATACTTTAATAATAATAATAATAATAATAATAATAATAATAGACAAAGATGACACTAAACCTCATGGGTTAATCAGATGAAACTGATATAGGTGTAGTTTTGGAAAGAAAAAAAAGATATTACACCATAACTTACAAAAGCAATTAAGAAAAACAAAGCAGGCAAGCAAGTTTATCACAAAAAAAACAAAAAAAAAACAGGTTTATTTAATATCTCTTTCTTTTTAAAATAATTAGATTTATTCTATTCATCGAACCCTTTCTTTTGAATTTTTACATATCAAACTTGGGCCATCATACAACACACAATGAGCTTGGGAGAGTTAAAACAAGGAAGAGAGAGAAAGAGAGACACGTGATTAAGCCAAAAAAATAAAATATAATAAAATACATCCTCCTCACATGTAAAATCCACAACCACGATTGTTGGGACGTCAAATAAAAGAGAAGAAAAGGGGCTGAAGTCCCACGAGAACAACTAATGAGCTATTACTCGAAGTGCTTTTTAGTTCTAACCTGGCGGCTGGTATTTCAGAAGAGAGATTATGACCTACCGGATCAGCGTTTCCCTACATAGGCCCTAAAAACCCCACCATAAGCAGGATTTCATTTCAAACACTCCATGAAAAGAAAGAAAAACCTTGTCTCGCTCAGCTCGGTCATGTAGACGACATACACCCACCCTGAAATCAAAACGAACAGAGCCGAGCAGTGGAAATCTGGGTGGCCCATAAGAAGCAGTCCAGAATATTCTTCACGAAAAATGTGTCACTTAACGGTTTTAAAAACACTGGATGAGCTCTGAACACTGTGTGCCACTGAAATTCCACGAGTCCGAGCTTGATGTACTCTTGGTACCTACTGAATTTCCACATTGGAATTCCCAAGAGTCTCCACAGCAGACAGCATGAAACTATAACCAGATCATTACCTGGTTTGCAAGTTAAAAAAATAAAGGTCCTCAGTGAGGTTTGTCTTCTTTATTGAGCGAAGGTAACCACTGTAGCCAACTGCGGCCCATCTCACACATTAAGTTATGGACACCTGTCCATACTGTACAGTAAAGGACTGGGCTGATCATCCTGTAAAAGAAAAAAAAAATGCACACCACAGAGAGGATGTTCAATGTTTTTTTTTTCTTCTTTCTCCACTCCTGTTTTTCTTATATTCACATCATGGGTTTCTGGTTTGTGTCCCCCGAGTCAGGGGAGTCAAATTATGTCTAGATGGAAAAGTCTCTCTTCATACGGGACAAAAAAAAAAAAAAGATATGTGGTGCGACGGGATCCTCACATAAGACATCTTTAATCGCAGGGTGAAGCACAGATCCCACAGTCCCAGGGCACTTCCTTGAGAACAATATACTGACATGGAGACGCCGAACAGTTTCTGAACTGAAAAGGTTTTTTAAAATATATTCTTTGACCATAGTTGATTATCATTTTACCATTTTTTTTTTTTTTTACAACGAGGAGTGCACATTAAGTCTCTCTTCAAATTTTCAGTTTTTTCTTCTTCCTTTCAGTGTAGTAATATGATACAGGAAAGAGGGAGAGGATTATTTACAGTGCTGTTGAAAGGGAAATGAACGAGGGAGTGTGCGGTAAAGTACGCAGCATGAGAAGCAAATAGGGGGACGGGTCCCTGTGGCAGAGTAAAAAGGGATTGGTTGGGGCCACACAGAAGGGTGGAGACGAGGTCCGTGTTAGGTAGGAATGACGCCGTCGCTGTTCTGGATGCCCCGTCTGAGCTCCAGCTCCTCCAGCTTCCTCCACAGGTCCTCTCGATCCTTGTCCTTCTTCCTTTCCCTGAAGCAAAGAGAGGTAGAGGTTATCTGAGCCGCTCTGTAAACTGCAGGAGTTTACAACAATACACTGTTTGTTTCTTACCTTTGCCTGTCTGATTTGTAACTGGCGGCGAGTTCGTCAAACAAGGCGCTGTTCATCTCCATGAATGCTTTGAGCACATTGTAGATCAAAGCTGATATTGCCCTGATGGTGGAGAAAAGCAGACATGATGAACATCAAGCCACTTTTTAAAAAAATGATCAAAAAGTTAACGATATACAACGTTTTAGTGATTTATTTTCTAGCAAGGCTATATTCTATATACACTGCTCCAAAAAATTAAAGGAACACTTTTTAATCAGAGTATAGCATCAAGTCAATTAAAATTCTGGGATATTGATAGGGATGCAACGATACCACTTTTTCCAGTACTCGCCCGATGCCGATACTTTTGTTTTTGGTACTTGCCGATACCGAGTACCGATACTTTCATTGCATTTGTAATTTTTTTAAATATTGG
>JAUZSZ010000134.1:13352141-13364934 GCA_034780575.1 Labeobarbus marequensis
TGGAGATGTAAACTGATATTTCCTACTGACACACTACAGCAAAAGATAGAAATAACTGAAATAAAACAATTTTTTTTTATCTGGTGAAAATACTAGTGTTCTAATAATTTTGGCCACCACTGTAAAAAAATGACACAAACACACAATTTATAAAACTTTACTGAAATAAAAATTGAAACAGAAAATAAAAAAATGAATTCCAATTCAGAATGTTAACACAACACCGTTTTAAAAAAAATGGAAAACTAAAAATCCACTAAAAATGGAAAACTTTTAATACGTTGTGGCTGTTTATTTACACGACAATGGTGTTTTGGGGGAAAACGATGAAAATGAAAAGTGCTAGTTTTTGACACCATGTAAACAATAAACATTTTAATTTTGAAAACTGTGACATGCGCATACGTCTTACATGTTCAGTATACAGTATAGCAGCCAAAGTGACATCGCCAACTAATGGCCTGGCATGCATAATATAAGGCCCCGTTTACACTAGTGCGTTTTCAAGGTCGAAAACGGATACTTCTGAAAACGCTGCAGACCCCGTTTTAGTTTGAAAACTCCAGTGTTGCGTTTCAGTGTAAACGGACCAAAACGGAGACTTTTGAAAATGATGGTGTGGCTGCCCACATTCGCTCTGCATATCCTTGACGACCGTGTAAAGAATAACAGCATGCTCATTATTGTACCCATAGATACATATGGGTAGATTCCCCATTCGACCGCTCCAAGCAAGCAGACGCGTCTGCGATCTAAATAATAGGGATTTACCTATACATATCTATGGTTGTACCTGCATAAATGGTCATGTGACATGCGTTTTCAGTTGTGTAACGTAAACAGAGATTGTTTCTGAAACGCAGCAGAAACGCCAAAGTAAACGTTGATCGTCTTCATTCTAAAATGCCATTTTAAAACGAAAACGCCCTAGTGTAAATGGGGCCTAAGTGCGTTAGTCATTTTAGCAGATCTGTGTAAACAGGATTGTTTTGACAATGTTGTCGTCTGTGTATGCGAACCTTTCCAAAAACACAAAGGAAAAACATATCCGTTTTTAGTACAATCATTGTCATAAAATAACACTGGTAAGGTGGATGCTAAATCAATCTCATAAAGAGCTTTAAAAACAACAAGTGGTCCAGACAACTCGCTGACGACTCAGTTATGAAAATGTGTAGATTTGCACATCCCTTCTTGGAAATTCCTATGCCTAGACAAACTCAAATCCTTCAACTGCCTGTCTTGTTGGTAGCTTTATCTGTCCTGTGGTTTACTGTGTTATTGCAGTGTTGCTGTCAGCAGCTCCATGGCCTCCCAGTGTCACATGTCAGGGTGTGTTTCCCTGGGTCTTGCCCAGCTCTGTAACTAGTTCAGCTGGAAAGAAACCATTCATCATCATTTTGATATGTCATAAGCGTTTGTTGTGTCGAAGATCAGGAATTTATTACAAATCAGATGGTTCATATATTTACACACCTAAAGTAAGCAGATTATGAATATCACTTTTGAGATTCAAAGTACATTTATTAAAGAGACTGTTCAAATCGAGCATCTAGTTTTATGACATTCAGAATAGTTTTCTGTGTGATGAAGTGTCACTTCCTCTTAAATATGACACATCGCTCGCTCGCTGCTGCTTTGGTATGTGTGAAAATATAAGTGGCTTCAAAAAACCCATATATAAAATAATTATTTGTATAATGTTTATAAAAATATATTTAGATTTTTATTTTAAATAATTGTAATAAATACTGCAATTTGAATAAAATATGCAACGATAATATATTTTTCCATTAATCACTATCACAAGTCATTCATGCAATTTCAACATCCTCATCTATTAATTATCTGTAAAATTAGCTTGGTGACACATTTAAATACAAAATTCACACCAGCAATGTTCAGTACATTACATAAAATTAGTGTTTACATTAAAGAATGTAAGATGAATATGCAGCACTGTCTGAAACTCTCACTGGCCCTCAGCCATCAGGCCATCCTGTGTCGAGGGCTACATAATGTTTTAAGAAATGCTTGTGGTCTGCCTAAAAACCGAAATGTGTGAGAATAGAAATATGTAGTGCTGCATTTTGACAGCTTTATTCGTTTTTTTTAAATTTATTCTCCCCATAAGGTGATGCATTTGGGACACCGGCTTTCTAATTCTTTTTTCCATACAGTTTGAGGTCATCTCCACACCACATTATAAGGGGATTCAGTATTTATTTTAGTCATCTGAAGCAGCTTTATTTAAAGGAGTTTCCTGTGTCAGTTTCCCCAGGATTTGTAAACTGTGATTATAGACCCATTACATTGTGGCTTCAGTAAAAATATAAATGATGTTCAGCTGCATTTCTAACAGATTTTTAAAATGTATGAATAGGATCTAGAATCTCAGCAGTATGTCAAAAGCTACCTGGTCTCATGGCATAAATGTACCTGGGTGTACTTTTTAGTGAGACTGCTTAGTACCTTAGTATAAAAGAGAAATGTCCACTGAGTGGTACGTTTATGCCATGAGACCAGGTTGGTCAAAGGAATATACAATCTTCAGGCCTTGTGTCACCCTAAATTGGTTATTTTGCAATTAATGACCAGTTGGTGGTATATTATCCGACTTAATACACTGCTACGAACTGAATTAACTAAATAACTGAATGAATGAATGAATGAAAGAATGACTAAATGAATAAAAGAATGACTTAATGAATGAACAAATTAATAAATGAATGAACGAATGAAAATAGCCTCAATGCTGGCATGGCGTTAAAAAAGTAAAATAAATAAATAAACTAATAAATGACTAAATGAACAAACAAATGAATAACTAAATGAATGAATGAACCAATGAATAACTAAATGAATAAATTAACTAACTGAATGAATAAATGACTGAAAGAATAAATGACTGAATTAATGAATGAATGACTTAATGCACGAATTAATGACTGAATGAATGACTAAATGAACAAACGAATGAATAACTAAATGAATAAATAACTAACTGAATGAACAAGTAACTGAATTAATGAATAATGCATTGAAGAATGAATGCATAATGCAATGAATGAATGAATGACAAACTGAATAAATGCATGCATAACAGATTGATTGAATGAATAACTGAATGAATGAATTACTGAACGAATGAATGCCACATTGAATGAATGAGTGCCACATTGAATGAATGAATGAATGAATAATGCATTGAATGAATGCATGACTGATTGACTGAATGCATGAATAACACATTCAATCAATGAATGCTTGACAAACTGAATAAATGCATGCATAACAGATTGATTGAATGAAAGAATGAATGAATAACTGAATGAATGAATTACTGAATGAATGAATGACACATTGAATGAATGCATGACTGACTGAATGAATGCATGAATAACACATTGAATGCATGCATGCATGAATAACACTGAATGCATGACTGAATGAATGACACATTGAATGCATGAATGACACTATGAATGACTAACTGAATGAATGACTTACTGAATGGATGGATGAATAACACATTTACTCAATGAATGCTTGACAAACTGAATAAATGCATGCATAACAGATTGAATGAATGAATGAATGAATAACTGAATGAATTACTGAATGAATGAATGACACATTGAATGAATGCATGCATGAATAACACATTGAATGAATGAATGACACTATGAATGACTAACTGAATGAATGACTGAATGAATGCATGACTGAATGAATGAATGACACATTAAATGAATGAATGCATGAATGACTAACTGAATGAATGAATGCATGCATGCATAACACATTGAATGAATGAATGCATGAATGACTAACTGAATGAATGAAGGGATGAATAATGCATTGAATGAATGCACAACTGAATGCATGAATAACACATTGAATGAATGAATGAATGAATGCATGACTAACTGAAAGAATGCATGAAAAATGCATTGAATGACTGAATGAACAAATAACTAACTGAATAAGAAGGAATGAATGAATGAAGGAAAATACTGATTTTGAATTAATTTTTATTTATTTCATTTTGGATTGAGGAATCTGTGCAGTGATATGTCATGAAACTAGCACAGCTTAGGAAATTGGCTGCGTGGGTCATTTATGCAATTTATTGGCCTTACGTTCAGAGAAGATATGGATATCACTGCAGCACGTGTTCTGTTCGCAGTTCATTCAGTGTCAAAGTCTGTGTTTGAAGTGAGTGTGCTTGCAGAACGGTGAGGTGTCTCTGCCTGCTGCGAGCTCATAGCTGTGGGCTGGACTGATGGAGTGGTGTCAGCGTGATTTTGCTCTGTGTGGGAGGCAGGAAGGGCTGGAGGTGATGTGAAGGAGCCATGAGTCAGCTTAAGCTTTCATAGGTCACCACCTGCAAGCCATACAATCCCTTCATGTTTACAGACAGAGACAGAAAGTCAGTGTTAAAGGATGGATAAAGATATTGATATTGGAATCATAAATTCAGAACAAAATCAAACAATCAAGGGATGGGATTCATGAAAATCTTCTCAAGACAGAAGAAATTTCTTAAGATAACTTTTAAGAAGTCCAATTTGTAATGTTTTTTTTTTTTGTTGGTGTCAAAATACATTCATAACCCAGTTTATTGTTCATTGACAACTATAAATATGCCATTAATGGTTTTATCTACCTCAAAAGTGTAAACATCGAGCCTCCCAGACACCATTGAAACATTTAGATCAGTCTTCTGAGATCCTTTAGTCTCTTTCCAGCTCAACCTATAGCAAGAGTTTGGGGTGTGACTACTGCCGCAGGCTGAGCAGAGGGTGTTTAGCTGGTGTGGGACAACATCATGCTTAAACATTGACTGGTCATGATGATTATGTTGTTGTTCATTGCTGTCACTTCAGAGTACTCATGCACATACCTAGTAGTTAGGCATATGTATTGTATGTAGCCAGTGCTACTGTATGTTGTAATGCTTAAGCAACCCAATAAATTAATTCAGCATTTTACCTTTGGTCATTTAACAAAAGTTGGAGGTAATCCTAACTTTATTTTTAAGTTATTTGCAATGATTTTCCTGATTCGTTTTTAGTTTTGTCTTAAGAACAATCTTAAGAAAAAAGTTAAGAAATTTATTTATTTATTTATTTAATATATATATATATATATATATAATTTTTTTTTTCTTGTCTTGCGAGAACCAAGTTTTGTTGAAGGCGCAAAGGAAATCTAGTCTCCTCTTGGCTTATATTGAAATCCTCCAACATTTTTCTTTACAAATTCTCATTTTGTACTTCTAATTCTAGACCGGTGTTTTATTTTGCTCTCTCCTCTGTGCCTCCACGTTAGTCAATTCTCACCGAAGCTTTCGCTAAACCTACGTCCAATTTCTTGTGAAAGAGAGTACAACAGTTAGCGGAAGCTATAGATTATGGTTTATAGAGTTTTAAATATGGATTTTTTTTGTACAAAAATGCATCGATTCACTTCAGGGCCTTTATTAACCCACCCCAACCCCAAAGGAGCAATGTGAAGCACTTTTTATCATGGATAGACACACTTTATTGGACTTCATAATCTCAACATCCATTCACTGCCATTATAAAGCTTGAAAAAGCCAGGACATTTTTTAATATAACTCCGAATTTATTTGTCTGAAAGATAGAACGTCATATACACTTTCAATAGGATGGCTTGAAGGTGAGTAAATAATGGGGTAATTTTCATTTTTGGGTGAACTATCCCTTTAAGTACTGCTCAAGTATATCAATTTGTATATATTAAACATCAAACATGGACTATAGGAATAGAATAACAAATTCTGAAAGAGTGGGAGCTGTTCTGATTGTGATTGACTGCATTGCTTTAGGCCTCATTTAAAAGGGATAATTCTCCCAAAAAAAAAAATTGTTATCATTTACTCCAAACCTGAGTTATTTTTTTTTTAAATTTCTTCTATGTAAGAAGATACTTTAAAAAATGTCAGCTGTTTTTGTCTATATTATCAAAGTTATTGGGATCCAAAGTTTTCAATGGGTTTCTATGAGTTTGGAATGTAAATGATTTTCATTTTTAGGTGAACTAGGATAAACATAAATTGCTTGATGCTAAAATCCTGTCGAGTCACGCCATTTTAGGACAAGTCTAAAGGGTTTGAAAATATTGAAAACGAAATGCTTCCAAAATCTTAGGTACAGAAGGTCAAAAAGCCAAATCCTATTGGGATTTACAGACACAAAAGCAGTGTACCATTGTACTATAAATGTTCAATCATTGTACCAACAAAGATCTACATCTCAAAAAGTGCAAGCAGGCAGAAACCCACTCTATGCACCAAGAATTTCCTAACTAAATGAATTTTTCTTAATAGCTACATAGACAAACCAGAGGATTGACAAAGTGTCAGTTTGAGGCAACAAGTAGTAAACAACTCGGAGAGGATTGTAAAACATCGACACAATCTTTCAAATACTGTGTTCAGTTAACACGCAAGCTGTTCTTCAGGGGTTACAAATGTATACTGTACAAAGTATAAAACTTCTGTCAGACCAACTTAATTCTAAATAAGATCTATCCCTGTTTTTTTACTAATGTAGCGTACATGCAGGAGGTGTACACAACTTATCGTGCTATCGGTACAGTGCATGCTTTCAGTACCATGTGTCCACTGGATTTAATTTTACTCTTCCAAGCAGCTGGGGTTGGATACCAAGTGCTGACCTATCGATTCTAATCAAGGTAGTCACTGTAAATTAGGACTAAGGCAACAATGTTCCATATTACAGAACAGGAATCATGCAGATTAAAATGCTCATGGCCACTGCTGTAGATACAAAACTGCACCATCAGGCCACGTACAGCAGTGTCAGCTACAATTTCAGGTAATCAGCAGTGGAAGCCTGACATTCACTCATTTAGAACAACTTTTCAGAAAGATGCAAATGAAACGGGTGCCAGACTTAAACACATGCTTGTACAAGTGGATGAATACAACTATCATCTGAATAACACATTGTCACAAACAGAACGCAAAACTACACTTTGTATTAATTCTGTTCCAACACATAAACATATTTTATTCTAACTGAGATCTCAAATTTGGTCTCTCTCTTATTAATAGAAGATGCCTTTAAGTGTAGCAGCGTTTAATGAAAGTGCAGAGCCAAATGTTGGGTTTTCATCATTCTTTTTTCCTAATCTACAATTGGACTTACTCACCATCACTTAGTAGCTAATAATACGCCAAGTAATATGCGCTGGAGCGGAGGATTCTCGGATGCACTACAATAAAACCTCTGGTAAAGCTACAGGTTACCTCTAAATTGTGTTAGTGCTTTTAATATTGGCAATAAATAATTAAAGGCCTTTAATTATCAATATAAGCTCAAATAAATTCACACTGTGGTATTTCTCTCTGGTTAAAATTGATCCTGAATAGTCCTAACTGTGCTAATACAGTACCAGTGAGTCTTTCCTCTCCAATATGGGGATTCGTTAATTGGAAACTTTACGTTAACTGTAACGTATACACCATAGGCAAGTGTAAACTGCCATCTAAGAAACTCATCTAATTTTGTAAGAATGCTCACTTTCTATAACTCTCTCTTAGTCTTTGTAATATATTTTATTTATTCACCCTTTTACATGCTCCACTCTCTCTGTTCTGCAGGTACTTATCTAACTCCACCTCTCGCTTCACGGCTTCTGAGATGATTTTTGGGGCACCAGGAAAACATACCAGCACCACACTCATGTTGTCTCGACTACCCTGTTGAGAAATAAATAAACAGAAAGAATGCTCAAGTTAGACTAATAACAGTTTACAATGTTAAAAGTAAAAAGTATACACATTTACTATATAATATAATATGATTTTACAAAGTAAACAATATTATTTACTTAAAAAATAAAGTCACATTTTTGGAGAGTCACACCACATGACACTTTACAATGAGAACTAACTTTGCCTTGTCATAAACAGGTCAATGTTTTTGATATTTTTAAAGAAACACATTCATGAGGGTTTGCAGTGCAGGGTTCTGATATCATTTCCTTTCGTAGTTTTTTTTTCCTGTGTATGCTTCTGCATGTTGGTTGCACCACATGACTTTTGTTTTGGTGGACGAAAGCTTTTCAAATATTAATAAGCAGCGAAGCAGGATTTTTTCCCTGAGAAATTATAAAAAAAAAAAAATTATGCCAAACAACTTAACATTTTCTTTTCAATATTTTTTTTTAATTTTTTAATGCTACTTTTCCCCGTTTATTTTGATATCAGGGACCATTTAATTTAATTAATTAATCCCTCTTTCCATAATTGATTTTAATTGAGAAATTAAAACCCCTCCATATTGGTGTATTTAAGTAATTTTATGCATGAATAGCATTTTAATGTATTTTTGATCGAATTAATAGATGCAAGTAAAAATGACCCCTTAGCATCCAACTCAAATTGACCTTACCTTGTACAAACATGTGTCCACGATCTCATTACACACTCTCTCCAGGTCCTCTGTCACTTCCAAGCGTGAACGCACAAAATCACACAGTTCTTCGTTGGCCATGACGTCCCAAATTCCATCGCAGGCCAGCACCACAAATTCATCCTCAGCCTCAGAGCGTTCGATCTCATACACTTCTGGCTCCGGGGACACCAGCTGCTCAGTGGGGCCTTTCCCATGCACGCACTTATAGTCGAAGTCACCGAGCGCACGGGAGACAGCGAGAGAGCCGTTGACCCTCTGGATCATAACAGAACCACCTGCGTTCTGGATTCTCTCCTTTTCCAGGGGGTTACTGGGCTTGTGGTCCTGGGTGAAGAAGTGAACGCGACCCTTGCGGCTCAGCAAGGCTCTGGAGTCACCACAATTGATGAAATAAAAATGATGAGGGGAAATCATCACACCCACCGCCGTGGAACCGCTGCGGTCTGCCCCGTGCTTGCGTTCAGACATGGCCCGCATGTGCTCGTCGATCTGCAAGAAGCCTGTGCGGATACCACATTTCACACTCTCCACAGAGGGCTCAGCATTAATTGAGTCCCCACCTCCTGAGCAGCCTCCCCTGAAGTCCGGGTTGCTGGTGATGTGTTCCAGCAGATGCTCACAGCAGTAACGAGCAACCTGAGAGCCTGCATGCCCATCGTAGACGGCAAAGAAAGACCACAGGCTGAGGCCGTAAGGCAGCCCTATCACAGCTGTGTGTGCGTCCTCCATCTCTACACGCCAGCCCTGCATGCTGCCGAGT
Organism: Labeobarbus marequensis; assembly: GCA_034780575.1. Taxonomy (NCBI): domain Eukaryota; kingdom Metazoa; phylum Chordata; class Actinopteri; order Cypriniformes; family Cyprinidae; genus Labeobarbus; species Labeobarbus marequensis. Next base: position 13,361,373 of record JAUZSZ010000134.1, read on the forward strand.
CCGTAGCGCAGGCAGTTCCCCTCCCCATGAGCATTGTGCTTCTCCATCTTTGGCTTGTCTAAGAACGCACCCATTCTTCTTATTTTGCTCTGACACAAACACAACCACAAAACAAAGTGAGTAAAGGTGCTCCAATAAGACATAAGTGACTCTCATTCACTCAACACTAACATATTCACACATCTGATGGATATGGTATGATGATTTATAAGATAAGCCACAGGTGCGGCAGGCTTCCAATATCAAGCAAACTGTTTAGATAAATGTTTGTTATTACGTCAATGGAGTAAACTTGTTTACTTACAAACCTACTTTGTTTATATTCTAGCGTTCCTTTTTTTTAAAGCCTTTTAGACGCTAATGCAGCAAAATGAACAAACCTATATGACATTAAAGCAACAGTGATGTTTACTAATGAAGCCACTGCCCTTATCAGCATTTGCGAACTGCTGCACAGCCAGATAACATTAAGAGGTATAACTTAGCTCCTATATTTAATGTACGTCAGACTGACATATCACTTACCCAGCTTCTTCGTGGTCTTTGCTGGAGGAAGAAACACCGAGGCACCAAAGACGCGGGTAAGAGCCTTAATATCAGTATGCTGGGCCAGACAGCAAACACTATAAACCAGCGCTCACAGCCACAACACCCATCAATCGATGGCTAGCCAATTAGCACGCAAACTAACGTCAAAACAGCCACAAATCGATTACGAAAATAAAAATAAAAAAAATTATAAACATATGAAAAGCATCACATAAGCCCGTTAAGGCAGTCAGCAGCTGGGCGGTGGGGCATTTTAGTTTTTTGTTTTCCCGAGGGGGGGCTACCGGAGCCTCGCGCTCAGAGCACCTCTCTCTCCGCGCGGATGGGTTTGTTTGGGACCCGGATGCTGCATCTGATAGTGCGTGTTCCGCTCGCGCTATTACATCATCACTGCCACGCAATAGAGGGCTGGAAATAGATCCATTGATGAGAATTAGGGACCGTTATGTTACAGACAGCAGAAACTCTTGCTGTTTATTTGACTGGGCTTAGCAGTTTTTCCGCAGATGTTTATATGGCGTCTTTATATGTTTACAAAAAACACTGTCGTGTAAATACATGTAGCGTCGTCACCCGACAGAAATTTTTTAACATTTTAACTTAATATCATCGAGTTTTACCTGCATGACTTTTAAATACGTGACGTATGATGAAACGTAAAATAAATAAATAAATAAATAAATAAATAAAATAACAGGTTTAATTTTTCAAAACGCCCAAATCGGACACTATTATAGCAATCACCATGTAACCTCATTTAGTTCATTGACCAATCGTTATCATATAGGCCTTAAAAACAGACTGAGTAAATCTATTAAAGTTTGACACAATCAGTATGATAATTATTCATCATATTTTTATTGTAAGAGCGGGCATTAACTTGAGTGTCGGTCAATTCAGCTATAAAAACATTCCGTGATGCTGCTTGATATCGAAAAGTCGTATTTGTTATTATATTATTTACATTTTTATAGTAACATACTGTTTTTACCGTTTACTGCGCTTTGTTATTCTTCTAGTTATTCACCTAGACGGTTTCGACGGCAACAACATACAAGCAAATGCGCGCTTTTGTGGCCCTAACTTAACTTCCGGTGGACTTCCAAATAGAAGCAATAACAGCCAAGTCTCTCTACAGTAGGTTATTTTTTGATAACAAGCAAAATATGTATGCTCCGTAAATCAGACAGGTTTATTGAAAATGCACATTCATTCTCTGCCAGCGGGATACATATTCCCCGGTAACTGCTGTACACAAAGCAGCTCTGAGCTTCCAAACCAGGCATGTAACATGCAAGATAAAATGAAAATGACATCAAAATGTTTCTAAAGACAGTCTTCCTTCAGAAATACAGTGATTTAAAAACACCCGCGCCTCGTTTTGGTTTTTAAACGTGCAGTACGTGCTCATGTTTATTCAAGGGAGCCTTTTGGAAAATGGTCAGTTTTGATATCGCGGCGGGTCGCCACAAATAAATTAATGTACGGGAAACATCCCACAGCACAGCAACCTGAGCCCAACTTCATTACTCATCGCTTTACCTTTAACTGCGCTTGTAGTTGACACAGACCGATAAACAAACACAGACCAGACCTTAATTTAGCCAGGTTAAACCGTTTATAGCTAGTGTTTGGAAGGTTACTTTGGAAATGTAATAGGTTACAGATTACAAGTTACCATATCTGAAATGTAATAAGTAGTGTAACTATTTCAATTACTTTATTAAAGTAACGTACTTAATTTACATTTGATTACTTTTTGTTTACTTTTCAAAATTTCTAATGTTTTCAACTATTAATCATTTTTAAACATGTAAACCAGGCAGGGTTAACCTTAAAGTATTCAACACTGATTACTGTTAGACTTTCAAAATCCTTCATCACTTGAATTAAGATTATAATAATACAATTTTAAAGCACAGGCGGCACAAAATCAGACTTTAGCACCTCTTTTTACTTTGAGATCGTTCTGATTTTTGCTTTTTAAATTTCCAGCACTGGAATGCATTTTTATCACTCGTCATTGTGGCAACTCAAAGACAGGTTGTAGCCTAAAGCTTTCAGCTGCAATGTGGTGCACCGCAAATTCAAAGAAAAGCATCATAATAGCATTGCTTTACTAAATAGCCTTTTAATGGCAGGAGGCATTCTGCATATCAAAAACAGACAAAGCAACAAATTAAACTTTTTGCAGAAAATATTCAAATGTAACCCCCTTTGTAATCGTTAACATTTTAATAAGTAACTGTAGTATAATTACATATTTTTTCTCAATAACTGTAATGGATTACAGCTGCATTTATTTTAAAATTATGTAACACTGTTACATGTAACTAGTTACTCCCCAACACTGCCCATCCTTTAACTGTTGACATTGTTGAATGCCGCACTTGATTGACATCACTGTCGGCTGGCTTAGGTCACTTCAGAGTTCCTACTGGTGGTAAAAATGCCATAAATGGGCCTATCGGAAAATTTTGTTCTCGTTGGACCTCCCTGGTGGATAGTTCCTATAACAGATTTCCTATAACTCCCTGATATGAAAGAATTATGTAACATTTAGTTATAATATGCACACTTTAGGTATTAATATGTACCATTACTGTAAATAAGGTACAAGGGTGTACCTTTTGAAAGGGTGCTGCCCAAGTAACAGCTTTTGTAACTCGGGGTGCATTCACACCAGGAAAGTCTGCTAGTTCATTTGCTTTGGTCCGGACCAAATGCAATGTTGATTTATTTTTATTTTTTTGGTGTAGTTTGCTTTCACACTGCCCTTTTTGTAAGTGAACCAGATATTGTAAACAAAACCACATGTGTGCTAAGGTCATCCATTCATTGGTTCATCCATTCAACCGTACCAGAGTTCGTCTGGAAGCAGACCGAGACCACCTCTTCAGCTGGGTTTTGGTACGGTTGTTTGGTCTGCATCCGAGTTCTCCGCCGGCTGAAAAGGGCAAGTCTCCCTCCACCCATCCTCACCACCTTCTACAGGGGCACCATTGAGAGTGTG
>JAUZSZ010000134.1:13620365-13630408 GCA_034780575.1 Labeobarbus marequensis
ATCTCCTCAAAAGGCATCTAAGGAGTCCCACTTATTTAATAAATATATATTCTCCAGAGCAGCAAGTGCAGTGAAATATGAATTTTATCTTATGATGATAAAGGGGTTTGGGAGTCCATTATCAATTTTTGTTTTTCACTATTCAATATATTCCAATCCCATACAGAGCTGGCCACCAGATCCTGGGTAATGCATTTCAGATTGACTCTGTGTGTGCGTGAGAGAGAGAGAATGAAAAGATGAAAAATACGGGAAGGATTTTCCCTTGGGCTTGGTGTGGTTTTATGAACCTTGTTTGAACTTTGCCATTTCAAATGCCAGGCATTAGCCAACATGTCCACTACTGAGAGGAGAGAGGAACTTTCCTCAAAGGAGAGGCCTGCCTTTTCTTACAAAGCTCCCTATGACCCTCCCTTTCCTGGATCTCTTTGAAATTAGGATATTGTGATGCTCTGGTGTGATGAGCAGCTTGCAGCATTGAGAATCACAAAAACAGCATCACAGCTTTATAGAGAGAGTTGAATGCTCAGGCTTCAAAAGACTCTCAATTTCCCCAGCATGGACAACATGTTTTTCATCAAACTTTCCAAATGACTCTGAATCATCAGTGAGTACTGTTACTGTTTTGGAACCGAGCAGTTAGCGCACATGCTTTCATACGGTGACCTATGGTGCTCATGTAGGCGAAACAGTTTGTATCCAGCTTGTGACATTTACCAATCCCATTCCCCATTTCTTTTCTTTGCTATGTAAGTGGAAAAAGGCTTAATATAAAAAAGGCACATACTGATCTTATTGAAGACAGTTATGTGACTCTATAGGTTTAAATCTAATTAGTATGTGGCACACTAATGATTTTATAATGAGCATACTAATGAGTTTCCTCATCCCCTCATGGACTTATAACAGGCTGTTCACTCACAGTCCGTTCTTACTAGGGGTGTTTATTATATTGGTGCCATGGTTATGAGCCAATATTAGAGTTTTTTCCCCGTATCGGTTGATATTTGTATATTTGATTGTACACTGTACAGTCTACATTTAGATTGCCTTTCTTGCAGTGTTGTTGTTAACTAAAACTAAATCTTTTAAAAATAGTTTTTGTTCATTTAAATAAATCTGAAATAAAATAAAAATATTAGATGAAAAACTTAGAAAAAATAGAAATGTTGCCTTGGCAACTAATTTAAGTTTAAGTGATACAATTACTAAAGCTGAAATAAAAATAGATTAAATCTGAATAGAAATATTTAAAAACTAATGAAAACAACAAAAGCAAATTTACTAAAAATTCTAATTAAATCAACTAACATTAAAATTAAAATGGAACAAAAAGCTTATTCAAAATATTACAAAGTACTGTAATAATAGATAACTAACACTAAACACTGCTTTGCCTTAATTTAGTACTCTCTTTTACAGTAGTGCATTTTCATTTTAAAACGCATAACTTTGCTACGGTTACGCCTGTCGTTTACACTACTCCAGCATTTTCAACCCTCAAAAACGGAGACTTTTGAAAATGTTGCAGACGTTTTAGGTTATTGCGTTTCAGTGTAAACAGACCAAAGTGAAAACTTTTGAAAATTGTGGCATGGCTGCCCACATTCACTTTGCGTGTCCTTGACAACTGTGTAAACAATAGCAGCATGCTCATTATGAATGGTCATATGATGTGTGTTTTCGGTTGTTTAGTGGGGACAGAGATCATTTCTGAAATGCAGTGAAAGCGGCAGTATAGACAAAAAAACGCCGTTTTAAAACAAAAACACACTAGTGTAAACAGGGTCTTAGTTAATCTTTCTAAACACTAATGTTTTAATAACAGTTAAATGCAAAATCGTAGCAAATCTCAAAATGAATAACTATTTTACATACTATACATTGTAATGATCTTCTTTTTATAGACACAGCATAAAATTTTTAAAAATACAATGCTCATGCTGTGAGTCCCTGAAAAACCAGTGAGATAGTATATGTTTGCATAGAAACAATAAAAAACTGCACCAACTTGCCTTGTAAACAAGTGCCTATTCCAGGAATAAAAAAAGTGAAATCCTTTCTGTGTGTATTGAGGGGGCAAGTCATGAGATTCCTGCAGCAGGGACACTGATTGATTACACCTGCTTTCAACTCCTCCCATACTGCGTTGCTGCACTGCATTTCCTGTTGTGCACTGAGATTTGGTTGTGGTGATGCTGCCTCACGGTCCAGTGCGCTCTGAGCGCTGTCCCTCCCTCTCTCTGCTGTTAATGCCACTCCTGCTTGCATGTGTAAAGTATCGATCTCATGGCCTGCGTGCAGTCAGACAGCTGTGCTTGATTCAGAGCTGATTGACCAATGGCTTGGGGAAGGAAAGAGAGATGGGAGACTGCGTGTAGATGGAGATGTCAGTTAGTCTAGGAGGACATTCACTGAATGACGCATGGGAAAGCACAGCTTCTGCAGGCAATCACAGCATTTAACCTTTCAAGTGGATGAGTTTGACCTGATCAAAACATGCTGAGGGATAGCGGAGAGCAAAAGGCTCTTTTATAGTCCATCCACATTTATAGGTAACTGCATGTGCAGAATGTCAATGTGTTAGGGCAGATATAGAGTCTGATTGAAAAGATACTGTAGCTGCCTACTGTAGCTGACCCGAAGACAAGAATACACACACATACACACAAATATTCTTCTCTTCTTGGCCTGCTTGCCCATGGCACAGACAGTGTGAGCAGGTGGTGAGTTTGGAAAAGGCCCTCAGAGGTTATCGTGACATATTGCAGGAGGTTTTTTTTCCACCTTGTCCTCATTTTTGTATGAGCGTGAAACACTCTTAGTCCTCAAGATCATTTGATTCTTTTTCAAGTTTTGAGCAAAAGAAGCTAGTGTATAATCTCTCTGGGAATCTTCATAACATGGGCGTCTCTTGTTGGCATTATGATAAATCTAATAATTCATCCTCAAAGGATAACACCAGTTGATCTAATGTATAAATTGATTTGATTAAATGGAAACAAACATATGGTAGGTATTATTATTTATTCCAGCAAATCACAGGCTGTAGTTTATAATATAATGACTTATAAAATAATCTACAAACATTCGTCTTTTCAATCTCAAAATGCAAACGTTGCTCCCAATATTCATTCATCTCTGTGGCATTTCACAGTGGAGCATCAAGCTGATCTGTTTATTTGCATAATGATTCATATGATTCATTATGTAATCTGGATTATGTTCAGTCAAGTGCATACTCATATTAGAGGCTCGTTCCTCATTGAAATATGTTGGAGCATATTGCATTATGAGCATTTAATCTTGTTTTGCGTTCTTAATATCATCACACAAACAACATGCCACATTTTCAAATAAGGCAAAGGCCCGAAAATGAGTAGTGTTCAATCATTTTCTCACCTTCATGTTGTGGCTAACCCTGTTCCTCTCTCTGTGGAACACAAAAGGAGAATTTTGAGGAATTGTCACACAGCTTTTTTTGCATACTAATTCATAATGATCCAAAGTGACAAATGGCATCTCATAAATTGAGACTGGTTCAAGTTTTCTGAAGCCAGATTTCAAATCAAATAGGGTGCCACAGGTTGGACGTCAAAAATATCATCAACAAAATCATTGAATTGCAAGTGTCTCGTTAACAAAAGTCATATTTGATTTGAGAATCAGTAATGACTTCAGTTTCGGATTATTCATCACATAGATACTTTGAAATGTACTTTTGTGCAAGTTTAGAGGTATTGAATGAAAAACAGAGAGTTTAAATTATTCAGATATTCTTATTTATTTCTTGCCATTAACATGAGGAGAAATTTTGAGGTAAATTGGATGTTTATTGTTCAACAAAAGCTGCATTATGTTACACCCCCTAAAGGTGCAGTCTCATTTACCATTGCTCTTGTCAAAATTCACTGGCGAAATCCAGTCATTGCAATGTGAATTGGGAGTTTCATGGCAGGGCAAAAAAGTTTCCCATGCAGATTTAGCTCATGTTCAAGTTGGTCATACAAATTCAATACACTGGCCAACCAAAATCTTCTTAGTTTGAAAGTGACTTCTGTGTGAGCAGTGCTTAATATATCTTTATTCTGTTGACAATTTATTTTACAACTGAATTTTTTTGGCTACAGAATTTCGCTAAAATTGGCTGTATACCATTCCCTGCCGGTTGCATAGCATAGTCTGTGTGACCTTTGGGTGACTTCTTTCACATTTTTCAACCCCCTTCGAAACTGGAGCTCCTTGTGAGAGGCTACCATCATCTATCCAACCCCAATCAGCCACACGCCAACCTTCTAAAGAGCAGAAACCTGATCGCGCCATGTTGTTTTTCTTTCTCCCTTCTATCCAAGCCGGCTGTGCAGTTGCCCTGGGGAAACGCTGTGATTTGCTCCACTGGGTTTGATATGTGACAGCCACTCCAAGCTGCCTGCAAACAAGCCCAATTCCCTCATAGACCAGTGTGCCCATATTGGTCCATGCCTGAGCAAGTATCCTATCTCCGTCTTATGGACGAGATACCTGGATTCAATTACAGTCCTGCTAAACATTTAGAATTCACCTACCCGTTGAAAAGCAGGTGTTAGAGGAACAGGCAATTGGAGATAGTAAAAGATGTAGTAGACGGGGCGAAGAAGGTAGTGAGAACAACCACAAACATTTCATATGAGACTGGCCTTTGACTGAAGCCATGTGACAAAGAAATTGTGAGTTAGGACAAAAACATCTGTACACAATTGCTTGACCCACACAGCACCCAGATCTCTTGAACAAATTTACATTCCAATATCTGTGCCATTGAACTGAATGTGTTGTTATCAAGCTAGTTCTAAATTTGTCAGTTCAACTTTTTAAGGGGTCTTTAAACTATTTCATACCCAGGAAAATGTTATGCTTTTTATTTAAAATAATGTTAGATATATAAATTAATCTATTTATTTTATAAAACTGTAAAGATTTAGATTTATTTGTTGCTTTTAAAATTTAGAATTATCAATAGAATAAAATAATCATGATTAATGTAATGATGTCTGGTCTATAAAAGGCAATGAAACAGTAATACAATCAGATGTGTTAAGATTACTATTTTTCTCCCCTCAAATTTTCTTTGGACCCTCAAGCATTCCAGTGCAGACCCCACATTATATAATGTGGCTTGTTTTTCTTTCCTTGGCTGTTAAACTGGAGTTAGATTCCATTTTTTAGAAGGTGCCTCTGATTTTTGCATCTCAAATGATTCTCAGTCAAATGATACTGGACACTACAGCCTTTGAAGTAGTGTGATGTGTCCTAAACCTCACACTTGCAGGTGTAAGAATCTAAGATTGGGACAGATTGTGACCTATTTTCTTTTGTCTCAGTTCAGATATTTAAATCTGTTCTCCCTGGCCAGTCTCGCTGTGAGAACGTCAGAGCGCGTGAATGTGAGTCGGATGGCCACAGTAGAGACAGCATTCAGATCTCTCTATGTTCAGTTAATGAGCATCTGGTCTTGATCCACAGAGGCTCCACCAATCCAATCACACTTTTCCCAGGCCAGCTTTTGCTGCTCTTTATATTTGAAGAAAGAATTTTTGTCATGTGAAAATCAGCTTTATAGTCGCTTACAGAGAAAGGTTGGCGTGTGTCGTTGTTTGTGTTAGTTCAATCCTTTGGCTAGGTTTTTAAAAGGTTAGCTTGAATGGATCACGCAAAACTGAATACAAATGGTAATCAGAATCAGGGTGTTTCTTTTGTGTTATCTTGATAGTTTATGCTTGATCCATCTTGAGTAAACACCATTGATTATTACATTCCAAATGTTCACGTTTTTAATTCTCTAACCATTAGATTCCCATTTACAGGAAGAGATGCTGCTTTATTTTGTGATTGATTTCTTTCATCATGTCTATTTACAGCTCTCTTTTCTTGCTCTGATCTCATTTATATTTATATATTCTTACAGACACTTGCTAATTGTATTCAGGTGGTGTTTATAACACACATTTATGTGAATCTGAGGTTACATCAGGACATTGTATTAGCATACAGTAACATTGCTGTTCATATTTGCCTCAATATGAGATTTTAATTTAGGGATTAATAAATGTGACACTGTGGATTTTAAGACAATTTGGGAAAGCATTTGAGGAACACACAAAATCCTTTCATATCACCGCTAAGCCTATTAATGGCAATTACACAACAAAGAGCTGGCAGTGCGTGCATTATTGGGAGAACGCCACCAAAGTACTTCCTGTGTAGTGTACCATCTCTGACAGCTGCAGACTCCAGTCAAGCAGGCCAATTTTCTTCAGTTTCATTCTGAAATGGGAAATTCACCTGAAAGCCTGCATGCTATCTGATGGGAATTGCTTCCTCAGATATCACATAATCAGACTCCTTTGTCATCATGTTTTTCTCACTTTATTAATTGTTGTGTCTTTGTCTTTCTATAGTGGAAGATAAATCAGGTAATGGGGAACTGGATCTGGATGGGATTGATGAAGAAGAAATCGAAAAAGTATGTAGTTTCATTAATGGGTTTATGGATAAACTCTTATATTCACTTGACTTGCACTGCTTTTTTCTGGGAAAAAATGTCTAAACATCTTTACAAGAAGATTCATTTACTTAAATCAAAATTCTGTTAGGTAATAAGACATAAATCTCACAAAATGTTGTTGGACTTATGCTTATGCTGAAAGCATGTGTTATGTCTTATGTGTAAAAACAAGACAAAAATACTAATTAAGTGAAAAAAAGATTTTGCAGTGTTGTTCACTGAAAATGGAGCTTGAAACTTTTATTGAACTTTAGCAAGTCATGTGAAGTTCAAGAGACTGTCTGATGTTCTGCATCCTGGATTTATAAATTATCACCTCTTTGCATTAATTATCAGCATAGGACTGTTATCTTCTCTGCAGTACATTTTGAATGAGATAGAGGTGGAGGCCAAGACAGAGCTGTGGATGAAACAGAACGAGGAATATTTGAAGGAACAGAAAGGTAAGCGAATAGGAAAAGAACAGCTTAATGTATTTATTAATGCAAGCTCATACACTTGATCTGTGCTGACGTCAGAGGCAAGGGACTGCTCAACCACAGAGATAAAAATTCAGTGAAAGGAAGGATTTTGTTTTTAAATACTGGCACAGTGAACTGCTTCCTGCTATTTCATCCCACGACTGAACCTTGTAAGATTAAATTAGATTTTTTTTAAAATATTGACCTCCTAAAGTTAATCTGCTCAACATTATAAGAGTTTGTTGAGTTTTTAAAGCCCTTTATTTTTTTATTGCTGTTTGTGTCTACTCTAAAGCGCTCCATTTGATACAACCATTGTGTCTCTCTATTTTGCTTTATTTTTATTTTTTTCAGAAAAAGAGGAGAGAATAGCTAAAGAGAAGGAACAAGGGACCTATAAGGAGAAGGTGAGTAAGTCGTGAGTGTGTGCCTGGGCTTCCCTCACATGCCGGGGGATTCAGGCACTCAGCAGCTGCAGGTCCTAGGAGACCGCATACTTTCCATTTTAACTTCACTTGCTCCTCTGGTTTCACCCCAGGCTCTCAGTGTCGCCTCTCCTTAACCTGTCTGCTCTGACATCTGCACCGTGACTCCCAGTCGGGGTTGGATTAGCCGGCCCTGCTCTGCACCTCTAATGAGGTGCCTTGAGCCTAATAGCAATTTCAGGTACAGTAGTCCACTGTGAAGAGACTTGTTCCACTTTGCTACATGAGGAACATGGTCAGCGGTGTCTAGATCAGATGGGCTTGATAGCTTTTCCAGGCTACTAATGGGATTCTGTCACTTTGCTGTTGACAGCTGTTAGCCTGACATCATTATATCAAGGCCCAGTGGGGAAAATGCACTTTTTAAATGAGACCCAGATGCCCAAAGAGATTGAAAAGATCACTTACTTAAGTTACCAGTATGCTTTTAGCCTTCAGAAATATTTTTAGAAAGCCAAAGGACTCTATGAATAAGAGCCATGTGACTCCAACACTGACTCCAATGTTTGTTTTTCACTGTAAACAACTCCTATTCCAATTTGTCTAGCCAAAGAAGTCGTCCAAGAAGCGAGAGCAGATCCTGGCCAGCACTGCGGGAGAGGCCATAGAGAAGATGCTGGAGCAGAAAAAGATCTCCAGTAAGATCAATTATGATGTTTTGCGGGACCTCAACAGCCAGGGCAACGGGAGCAACGCCACCCAGCAAGCCGAGGATGTGCCTGCCGGTGGCTCTGGGCGCAAAAAGCTGACCCGCCGCAAGAAGCAGCCAAACAAGAGCAATCTTGGCCTCGCTAAACCTGCAAGCCTCATGGGCAAGAGGTGAGGATTTAATGAAGAGTGAATCTGTTGTTTATTTTTAGTTTTTTCACTTGGTTACCATTGGCTCATGGTGCGCTTTGCAACTTTTTTCTGCTTTTTCACTCCCTGAAACCACCAAGTCTGTCTTTATGTAGTAACAGGGACCTGCTCCAAGAGGCAAAGAGACTCTTTTGTTCCTCAGACAAAGGACATGATCAAAAAGGCTGTTCCTTTGCCCTTGGAGGACTACATTTTTCTTCTTGTCGGCCTCCAACATTTTGTCTTTGCTTTGCTCCTTTGGCTGACCTTCACAGTCATTTCCACCAGGAGAAAGCTTGTCATCAATTCAGTGCCAGGACTGTCTGTCTGCCATCACCTGGCACCCTGTAGTGCATGCTGGGAGCCTGCCCCTTCTCCAATTAATAGTCCTCCAGGGCTCCAAACGTCCCTGTGAGAGAAGTAATGAATATACGACAGACGGAGCGCAAGATCATGACTTCTACACTTTGGCGTTGAAAGATAATTTCTCATTGTGTGATGTCTTTCCTCCAGTCCATTTCGTTAATGATAATTGCTAATTTCATACTGAATGGTGAGATGATGATGAATCAGACATATGAACGCTGTCGGAGACCTCATATCCTGAAGCTTCGAAAAGGCAATTTACTGACCCCTTTCTTTTCAATCTTATATTCATGAACGTGTTTGAAACAAACTATACAACTCTCACACTGCTTTTATTACCTTTGAGTTTTTTGAAATTTAAATATAGTGGATATCCTGAAGATATAAAAACATAGCTGGCTAGTGTTGTCACTCTCTTTGCCTGGTGGAAATGCAATATATTTTTTTAAATTATTATTTTTGTTACACTACCGTTCAAAACTTTGAGGTCGGTTGGATTTTTAAATGTTTTTAAAGAGAAGTCTCTAATGCTCACCAATGCTGCATTTATCAATACAAAAAATGTAATGTTTGTTAAAATTTATTCACAGTTTAAAATAATTGTTTTCTATTTGAATATATTTTAAAGTGTAATGTACTCCTGTGATGGCAAGCTGAGTTTTCAGAATCATTACTTCAGTCTTCAGGACCTTCATTATCTTTCAGAAATAATTCTAAGTTGATTTCTTATTATTATCAATGCTAAAAACATTTGTGCTGTGTAATATTTTTGTGGAAAATCCAATACCTTTTTTTAGGCTGTAGAATACAATCGAATAGTTTTATATCAGTGTAAAAAAAAAAAAACTGACCCCAAACCTTTGAATGGTAGTGTATGTATTTTCCCTATTTTATCCAGGAATTCCATGTTAAATTATATTATTATGTCCTAAAAGCCATTTTCAAATTTATTTACTTAATTTGTTAATTTAATACCAATATTTGTTCATGAAAATTCTCTAGTGTTGCAAGGCATGATGTAAGTCACTTTGCTTGAACTGTTGTTCGCCCCATCAGCTGGCAGAAAGCAAAGGCCAGTGTAAAAATATTAAATCATCGTAGTCTGATGACACTGTGGAACAAATTGGACGATAAACTTGAATTTAGTTCCAGCTCCAGTTGAGAGAGCTTGTTGAAACATGGGAACATTTGTAATGAGCTGTCATGGGAGGGCAAAGAGTTTTAGTTTTGTTGCCACGACTTGCAAATAGCAACTGTCTAAGATATTTCATGCAGTACTTTTAGAGATAAATGGTTCAAAAGAGCCAGTAGCCACTTTTCTCTTCTGACTTGACTAAGTCTGCAGAAATA
>JAUZSZ010000134.1:13630508-13641886 GCA_034780575.1 Labeobarbus marequensis
GAGGGATGAAACTCTAAAAGTGCTGAACTTCTTAGCTGGTAAAACATCTATGTGTTGAATCACCCAATAATAAAATGCGACATTCTGTAGTTTTGTCTCATATTCATCTTTTAATCATATTTGTAAATGTCTTGACTCCACAGCCAAAAGAGCAATTTTGTCTTTACTGTTCCAATATTTTGGAGGGCACTGTATATAAACAATGTGCATGAAATGTATAATTAGTGGTATGCAATAAAATATATATATGAAATAAACTAAAAATATACATAAAATGAAATATAAAATAAATAGCACAATAAACAATACTAGCTATAAAGCACAGTGACATAATAAAATATTAGAGGTAGATGAAATATAAAATGTTACTTGCATTAAGTAAAAAATCTAAAATTGTAAACAATATTAAATATTGACTTTACGTTTACATGACACATTATCTGACACATTATTAAACTATATATAAAAAATTATACACAATATTCAATATAAACTGTAGTTACATAAAAAATATTAAAGTTAGTAAATAAAAAGTAAAGCAAGTAAAATAATGTTTAAATGAAATATAAAATAAATTGCAAAATAAACAACTCTAGCTATAAAGTACAGTGACAAATAATAATAAAACAGAGGTAAATGAAATGTAAAGTGTAAATATTAGAGGTAGCTGAAATATAAAATGTTACTTGCATCAAGTAAAAAATCTTAAATTGTAAACAATACTAAATATTGACTTTACGTTTACCTGACACATTATTAAACTAAAAAAATAATAATTATACACAATATTCAATATAAACTGTAATTACATAAATTGTAACTTTAAAAAAAATGGCAAAACAAAGTTCACTGGAGTGCATCGACGGCTGTGGTGAAATCTTCGTAACTACTGTACACTACTGTGTCCAATCCTGGGGACGTAGACATCATTTTTATGGGACAGAAAGCCTTCTTTTTGTATTTTTGTGTCCCTGAGTTGGTTGCTTGCACAGTCTACAGAGCGGCAAGTTGTGTAGACGTGATACCTTGCCTCCGACTGGAGTAAGATATTCTAAGTGTTTTCTTTTGTACACCGTAAGTTGCAACACAACGTAAATGATCCGCAACTGGGGGTCACACACTACACGAGCTGACAACAACTCTGTCGCCCAGCGACTCTATCCGGTCCCCAAACCACGTTTTGTCACGAAAACACACGCGAGAATTGGAACGGGAAATGACGCGAAACAACGCACGAAACAGGAAGTAAAAATGGACGCCGGCAAAAATTTTGCTCTGAAAACTATTTGCGCGATGATCTGTTCCGAAACCCCCCCAAAAGGAAAAAACTAAGAAAATGGGTGAAAGAGTGGATCAGTACACGTGGGCAGCAGGGACTGTCTGTGCTACAGAGAGAGTTGGAGGTGAGTAAAACATGTTTATCCACATTTTTCTTGAGTAACCGATGAGCGGCACCATCAGTTATTATCAACCTATGTTATCAACTCGGAATATATGTTAATTTGACTAGAAACTAGGACTGCGCGATTAATCGCATGCGATTGTCATGCGCATCTCCTCAGTAAAGCCAGATATTTGATTAGCGGTAAATCTCCATCACCTGCTTTCAGATGGACCGGCATTTAATACATTGAGCCGTAGTTTGCTGACAAGCCACAATCGCATGCGATTAACCGTGCAGCCCTACTAGAAACACCAGATAATATTGTGTTGTGTAATATTCGGTTCCTGTGAAAAGCTGTTAGGTGGAAGTTACCTGAATATTTTTTCCTCTATTGTGGGCGTGTCCTTGAGACAACGCGCAAAACGAATGGTTTGGTAATGAAGGTAAATTAAGTTTCAATGTTAAGCATTTAAGCATTAACTGCAACAGTGTCAAAACAGTGCAGTTTGTGTAATATGATAAACCCTCTGTGTTTTGCCTGATTGATTACAGGCACACAGCAAAACAATAACCAAATAACCTATGCTAACCTAGGCTAATATAGTTTTTTACTTTTTATGTGTTTAGCTTTTTAGATATTTCATTTTTGGGGCTTTAATTTTTGTTTGAATAGTTTGATTAGGCTACCTAGTTACTGATGACTATATTACTGCAGTATGTTCACAACAATGCTTGCAACAAACCTCTACAAATGTATCTGTTGCCTAATAAAATGTATAGCTCTAAGCTAGCCTGGTGTGATTATCCTGTGTCATTCATAAACTCTTGGTTATTTTATAACCAGTGTTTTTGTTAAGCTACATGCTGAGATTTTTTTTTTCTTGTAGTTAAAATGTTGATGTAATCATTATTTGTAATTGAAATACAAAAGGCTTGTGTATTGTAAAAGCTGTGTTTCTTTATTTTTTGTTCAAATAGATGAATGATATGACTAGTTTCAGGGAGCTGTTGCGAATGACTGCAGAGGATTTTGATTTCTTGCTGGGGAAAGTCAAACATCTCATAACAAAGCAGGACACCAAGATGAGACTGGCAATACCACCTAGAGAGCATATGTCTTTGACCTTGCGCTTCCTGGCAACAGGTTGGTGTGACTGCATATCAAAGTTAAATGAGATCTGTGTATTTTGATTATTCTTCATTTTAATGTTTGTCTGTGTATGTTTTGTAATTTTTCTTTTTGTCTTATACAGGTGAATCATTCAAGTCCCTGAGGTTTCAGTACAGGGTTGGGACCAGCACCATCTCACAGATAGTTGTGGACACCTGTGCCACTCTGTACCAGGTTTTGAAGGAAGACTTCCTGAAGGTAATGTAGGCAGTTATGGCAAACTGTGAAAAATGAAATTTCAGATATCCACTATACAACAGCATTTTGATATGAACATCCATAACATATACATTCTGTATATCTATGATATACAGTAAAATTACCTTGAAAATATTATTTTGCTACAAACAATTACATTTTTAAATTCTGCCAATTAATTTATATTCTT
The DNA here is from genome assembly GCA_034780575.1 of Labeobarbus marequensis. Classification (NCBI taxonomy): domain Eukaryota; kingdom Metazoa; phylum Chordata; class Actinopteri; order Cypriniformes; family Cyprinidae; genus Labeobarbus; species Labeobarbus marequensis. Next base: position 13,633,452 of record JAUZSZ010000134.1, read on the forward strand.
ATGTATATACATACTTGTATATATTACTTTATCATTTTTTACCTGTGTGCCTATACTTTTTTATCTTTCTATGCAGTGTTATTATATCTTTATACCTATTTTTATGTTCTCAGTGATAAGCTCTTTGCACTGAAAAAGGATGGCTATCCAATTTTGTTGTACATGTGACTACGACAGTAAAGGCATTCTGAACCTTAAATATAGGTTAACTCCCAGCCACTGTTTTTTTTTTTTCATTTTCTATTATTGTAGGCACCATCAACGGAGGCAGAATGGCAGGCAATAGCCCAGGACTTCGAAAGGAAATGGCAGTTTCCACATTGCCTTGGGGCAATTGATGGAAAACATATTCACATACAGCCTCCAAAAAAGAGTGGCAGTCTATACCACAACTACAAAGGCAGGTTCTCTGTGCTAATGATGGCTGTAGTAGATGCAAACAACAAGTTCATCTATGCAAGCGTGGGTACCCAAGGTAGGGTTTCAGATGCTGGATTGTTTGCACACTCTGACCTGCGCAAAGCAATGGACCAGGGCCTACTGAACTTCCCTCCACCTGAGCCTTTGCCAAATTCTGACATCCTGATGCCCTACATGTTTGTAGGTGATGAGGCATATCCCTTAAGAAACGACCTCATGAAGCCATATCCATTCAGGCAGATGGAGCATGGGCAAAGAATCCTGAACTACCATCTCTCGAGGGCACGACGAGTGGTGGAGAATGCTTTTGGCATTCTTGCCAACAGGTTGAGAGTTTTCAGGTCAACCATATGCTTGGAGCCAGACAAGGTCATAAAGATAACAATGGCCTCCCTGTGCATCCACAACTTCCTCTGCGAGCGCAGGTCTGACATGTATACACCTTCAGCCTTTGCAGACTGGGAGAACGCTGACCACGGCATGGTTGATGGAGCCTGGAGGAATCATGGGATGGGGGCTTTTCAGCCAGTGGAGCACAGAAGAGAGCGTAATGCTGCAGTAACAGCAAAAATGCAACGAAATCTTCTCTAGGATTATTTCAACTCACCAGCAGGTAGCGTTTCTTGGCAGGAGCAACATATTTAGAAAAGTACAGATGTCAATATATTCCAAGTTTTTGTCTGTGAGTGCATCTTATTTGTTGTGCGTGTTCACTTTTGTTAAAAGTTCTGTTTCAGTAAAGAGCATTGTTATTGTGGTTCAGTTATTGACCTGTCATTGATTTTAGACCTTCACACTTGAATAAGTATAATAAAAGTATATATTCTGGACATTACCTGTTGTTTTTTTCAAACGTGTTTAAAAGACCAAAAGTGCAGGAAGGGAAAGACTGAAAAATAACCCACCTGTTGTACAAAAATGTAAAGAAATACTGTAACTATTGAATGTATTGACAAGCTTTCAAAAATGTACAGGCAGACTGTTTTTGTAATTTGGATTTCAACTGTTTATTGAAAAAATATAGTATATTAACAGAAAAAAACAACCAGTGCTTCTACTTAACACTGCAACATAACCTTTAATAACTGTTCGATGTATTGAAATATTCTAACAAAGGCAATGGAAAATGAATAATTACAACAAGCTGAATGTTATACCAAACTCTAAGCAAATACAGTAACAACTTCTAATCAAAAAAGTATATTGCTGTCAAAGGATTAATCGCATTCAAAACAAGTTTGTTTACATAATATGTGAGTGTGTACTGTGTATATATATATTATGTATAAATAAATACATACACATACAGTATATACATACAGTATATATTCTGAAAATATTTACATTTACTTCCATGTATATATTCATATAATTTATACATATATTTTTTTTATATATATATAAACAACATTTTTCTTAAATATATACATGTGTGTCTATTTATATATGCATATATATTATGTAAACAAAAACTTTTGTTTTGAATGCGATTAACCGTTTGACAGTACTAGTATATTAACAATAAAAAAACACTGCACATACTTTGCAAAACCCAACCAGTGTTTCTAATTAACACTGTATCCTCAGTACAGTCTTTAATAATGGTTCCATACAGTACCAGTCAAAAGTTTGGACACACACACATCCAAGATAATAGGAGAATGTGTCCAAACTTTTGACTGGCACTGTATTTTCAAATGTTTACAAGTGCAACAGTGCAGAAATAGGAAAATCAAAAAACTAATTTACATAAAAATATTAAACCTTAATAATTAAACCTAAATCCTCTAACAATGTAAGCTATTCACAGGATTTCATAGTGGTCATGATTTTGCAATGTCTGCAAAAAGGTTTGATGGGGATTCCGAGCTGATGCGTAATGGGGATGAGACTGTGCCGGCGGCGGAGCTGAAATGACGGGTTGAAACGTACACGGTGTAGGTTGTGCAGTTGAAGACATAGATCTGTTTCTTTCAGCCTCCTGAGTGTCATAGATCATTATCATTATGCTCCTTTTCAATCTGGCTGAGTATCCAGGGTCTTGAATCAGCCTCATTTCCAGTACCACCTGGTTCCCAAATGCCGTCAATGCATCTGGAGTTGGTTCAGCATCCACTTTTGCAGCCAACTTCTTTAAAACTTCAAGCTTCTGCAGCTCTATATCAGTTTCTGACATCCTCTTGCATTTTTCTTCCCTGGTGCGCAAAACCTTTTTTGCCTTACTGCTAGCAGTTGAGGCAGTTGAAGCAGTTTCCTCGACAGCTGTTGGTTCTCCTTCATTTGACGACTCACGGGAGGAGCCAGTATGTGATGTGCTAGGTACTGATGGTGTGTCAGGTGTTGATTCGGACAGATCCTGGTCCTCTGTATCACCCTGCTCACTGAATGATGCACCAAGCTGAAAAAAGATGATATTGGTATGATTATGGAAGAGTTACTTTAATCTGCATTTACATTTTGTGTAACTCATTTCAGCACTGTAATATTCAGTGCACGTTATAAATACATCAGGGATAGGCAACGTCTGTTCTGGAGTGAAAAAAAAAGAAAGAAAAAAACTCACCTGCCTGTAGCCCCAGTAATTCTGAAGACCTTGTTTAGCTTGTTCAGGTGTGTTTGGTTAGAGTTAGAGCTAAACTCTGCAGGACAGCAGCACTACAGGACCAACATTGCCTATCCCTGCACTACATATCTGTGGTCTGTTGTGTAGTCTGTCTAACTTACGGTGGTTTCACATTGACGATGAACAATGTAGCTCTTGATAAAATTCATTACTCTGAGGAGCCACTTTTGCCTCGGCGTCATGGGTTTGTTGCCACTCCCACTTGGTTTTGGTTTCAGCAACCTACAATACTGCGTACGCAGGGATACTGCCCTGGTCTTAACATCCTCAACTGAAGAAGAAAAACAAGAAAGACGATGCTTTGTTGTCAGTTTTTAGGCACTCCAGAATTTTATATGTCTCTTTCAAACTGTCTTTAGGCCCAGAAACTGCCGGGTGGTGTTTACAGTGATGCTTGAACGTTTATTATATATACATAAATACACACAAATATATGTAAACATTTAAACAATATTTGTATGTATTGTATGTATTTGCTCATTGAACTGTTTATAGAACTATTAAACAGTCGTAATGGTGAAAACGTTATGTGATGTTGCCTACCTAACCGTATTTTATATATAAAAACTTTCCATTTTAAATTTTTACCTCAGGACGTCCCCGGCCCAATTTAAAAACTGTATTCAACGTTAGTTCACCTGGCTGTTGAAGATCATTGTCGATTTCTGTCCACCTCTTCTCCTTCTCAGCTCAGTTATAGTACATCTTGTTTGATATATCAAACAGGCATTCGTGCTCCTGTCACATTTCAATTAAATTTTCTTCCATTTCTTCTGTCCACACTTTTTTTGATGCCATGTTGCTGCTGTTTTTGTTGTTTTACTTCCGGTGATGACCTTGCAGAGCTCTCTGATTGGCTGTAGCTCCTCGAAGACACCTGACATCATGTGATGTCGAGTCGGCCGACCGGTCCAGATATTTGGCATGCTAGATATTGGTTTGTCGTCGGCGAGGTGTCGGCGACGCGTCAGCGAGCATCTTTCACGCGTCGTTGAGTAGTTCACACATAAAGATTGAAGAGCCCCGATCACCCCATGATTTCCCCCCGATTACAGCCCGACCTGCCGGCGAGCTCGTAACTTGCAAATCGGGCTTAAATCGGGCTTAAAATCCTGTAGTGTGAACTAGGCTTTAGTGTTAACACTCTCTTTGTCTAGTGGAAATGCAATATATTTTTGGAATTTTTTTTTTTTTACACTACCATTCAAAAGTTTGAGGTTGGTAAGATTTTTTAATGTTTTTCGAGAGAAGTCTGTAATGCTCACCAAGGCTGTATTTATCAATACAAAAAAATGCATTTTTTATTAAAATTAATATATAATATTAATATATAATTAATATTAATATAATTAATATATAATTAATAAATAATCTTTTTTTTTTTTTTGTATTTCTTTTTCTTAAGTATTTTTCCCCCTATTTTTCCGTGTTATATTTCTAGGTCCTAAAAGCCATTTTTAGTTCATTTGTTAATTTAATACCAATATTTTTTTAATGGAAATCCTCTAGTGTTGCAAGGCATGAAGCAAGTCACTTTACTTGAACTGTTGTTTGCCCCATCACCTGGCAGAAAAGCAGAGGCCAGTGTAAAAATATTAAATCATCATAGTCTGATGACACTGTGGAACAAATTGGATGATAAACTTGAATTTAGTTCCAGCTCCAGTTGAGAGAGCTTGTTCCCACTCCTGTTGAAACATGGAAACATTTGTAATGAGCTGTCATGGGAGGGCAAAGAGTTTTAGTTTTGTTGCCACGACTTGCAAGTAGCAACTGTCTAAGATATTTCACGCAGTACTTTTAGAGATAAATGGTTCAAAAGAGCCAGTAGCCACTTTTCTCTTCTGAATTGACTAAGTCTGCAGAAATAAATGTCTACGATTGCCCAATTGCTCATCCTTCACAATGCATGCAGTGCTCTCTGTCAGAAAACTCACACTCCAACTGATCAAAGCACATTTCTTCAAAGATATTTTCATTTTTGGGCCTGAATAGATCTATTTGTCATAGACTATTTTTCTAGGTCCTGTTGTTACTCTTCTTCACTGCCTTGAGTAGCTAACAGACCCCTTCTAGACGCTCTGCTAACCAGGTAGAATTGGTAACGTCCCTCCCCCTTTACAAGCCTCACACACCAGCTGCCAGATTGAACCTCTGCACGACCTCCAAACTAACAGCAACGGTGAAGCACTTCTCCAAAAAGATAAGATAATTGCCATCCAGTTCCTTTTCATTAACTTCTTTCCTCCTTTTTTCACCTCTTCAAACTTTTTTCCATTTCTACCCTTGTCTTTTAGTAAAGGCTTACCATTCTTAAAATTGCTGGGATTTGCTTTTTGAAGTGTAAATCTGATCTCAGTGCTCAAGGATGACCTGTCTATGCCTCTCTTCTCGGCTTACCTCAGAAAAAGTGACAGAACGCTTCACCTCCCAGCTCCGGCGTGCTGCCTGATCCTGTTTCTGATCCTCGTTTTACAGTAACAGCTCCTGCTTTGAAATCTGACTCATGATTTGAGGAGCAGCATCGACCCTGGGGACTTGGGAGCGAAGAAGTATATGTATTTCTGCTCTCCACCAGATCCAGTCTGGTTTTTAGCTCCATGACAGTGTGAGTGGAGATTGATTTGTAAATCTTAGCTTAAGGTCAGACGGTATGAGTTATTCCTGAAATGTGCTTTCTACCAGGCCTACACTCTCATTTATTTTGCCTGGCACATCCGGAAATAGCCAGTGAGCCTGGGTGCCCTGATGCGTTTCACAGATCCCTCCCTTTCTGTTTGACCCAACTCAGTTTCCCTCACTAAAATGTCATTGTTTCCACCCTAACGTTAGTCCACTTCCAGCAGTATGGCTTTTCGCTTATTATTACAGCGGGCTTTCAATGTCCATACTGTTAGACCCCATCGACTTGCGTTCTAGAGGGCAGGAAACCAAGGCAACCGAGTGTGGAGTGTGTCATTCGGTCCGTCTCAATGGAGCTTCTTGTCGTCAAAAACCCTTCACCACCTCCTAGCAACAAGAGCAGCAGAATGAGTCATTTTGTTTGCTTCTAGCATGGTCACGTTGACCCAGGAGCAGCGTGGAACCATCTGGCTGTATAGCAAAGACTTTTGTCACAGAAAATCTCTTGTGGTTGTACTTGTAGGCCTAAGTGAGATAAGGCGGTAGGAAGGACCTCTTAGGATCATTGTGTGCCTGGTTTTTGACCTCTAAGCTTGGTGAAAAGGTTTTAGGCCAGGTCTCTCAGCATGGAGGGCTCTATTGTTTGAGGATGCCATTTATCAGTGGGTTAAGATCTGTTAGTCCTGAGGATGTCTGGTGGTGGGAGTAAGGGAGCCACATCCTGCTGATGGGAATCATGTTTGGTCGAGGGAAAGCAGCTGGATTGTTTCATTTAATATAGTGAGGTCACTAGAAATAACTATGGATTTTAGAGTGGCTCTAATGAAATCACAATAATAAGGGAAGGAAATCCATAGTTGATCATAGATCTACAAGGCAACTCAAATGTTGGCGTAACTTCTGCTTGTAATAGCCGTAGTTGATAATTTTGGTGCAAATTTGGTTGAAATCAATGACACCATTGTTAGCATTCTTAAGCCCTGTTTACACTAGTGCATTTTCATTTTAAAATGGCGTTTTAAAATAAAAACGATCCTCGTCTGCACTGGCGTTTTCACTGCGTTTCAGAAACAATCTCCGTCCACACTACACAAGCGAAAACGCATATCACATGACCATTTATAATGAGCACAATGTTATTGTTTACACGGTCGTCAAGGATTTGCAGAGCGAATGTGGGCAGCCACGCCATTGTTTTCAGAAGTCTTCGTTTTGGTCGTTTACATTGAAACGCAACCCCCGGAGTTTCCAAACTAAAACAGTGGGTTGAATACACTGGAGTAGTGCAAACAACAGGCGTAACCTTAGGAAAAATTATGCATTTTAAAACCAAAATGCGCTATAGGGTCTTAGTTCTACAAGCATTTTCCCATTCAATTTCTCAATAGGGATTTTAAAAAAATGAACAAAACTGCCCAGCTCCAACTTTTTTTGAAGCAAAATTATTTGAAAATCAGAGAAAGCTCAATTGCACTTATGTTTTTTTACAAGTTAATTAACTATGCAGCCCATGAAGCATTGCAAATGACATTACTATTGAATTATCAACATTTATTGTAGAATATGTAATTCAATATATTTTAAGTGTAAATAAATTGTATAAATAAGTAAATATAAACAAATAAGTTGTTTGCTGGACATAGGCTGATTGTACTGTGTCATTTGCATTTATGGGGGTGGTTCTTTGGCAACATCGACTTCTCTGATTGGTGAATCCAAGGCACTGACTGTTTCAGGATTGTAGGTAAAGAATTTGAGTGTTATCCACAATATTTCAAAAACAAAAATCTCACTCTGTAGAGTCTTGCCGTCTACAGAAGTACACTACCGTTCAAAAGTTTGGCGTTGAAAATACAGTAAAACCAGTAATATTGTGAAATATTATTACAATTTATTATTACAATTTAAAATAACTATTTCTAGAATTACTTCTATTTGAATATATTTTAAAATGTAGTTTATTCCTGTAATGCAAAGCTGAATTTTTAGCATCATTAGTCCAGTCTTCAGTCACATAATCCTTCACAGAAATCATTCTAATATGCTGATTTGATGCTCAAGAAATGTTTTTATTATTATCGATGTTGAAAACAGTTGTGCTACTTAATATTTTTGTGCAAACCAATATGTTTATTTTTCTTTGATGAAAGGAGATTTCAAAAGAACAGCGTTTATTTGGAATGATTTATTTGACCCCAAACTGTTGAACGGTAGTGTATGTATAATCATAATAATCTCAAATCTTGATAGGTTTATACGTTACTGTTAAAATATGAAGAAAATTAATGAGATTTTTACCTCCAAAACTTGCCTGTTGTGCCCTATAGACCTCCCCACTGACTCTCCTCCGCACCTGTCACTCACCTCAGCAGATGCTACAAGGCCAGAGATCTGCAGGTGATGCCGAGAGGCCATCTTAAAAACCTTGTGAGCTCTCTTACCTTTCTCTTCCATCTGCACTAGAGTCACAGAGGGAGGTTGACTCAGTCACAGCACACTTCTCAAGCTGTGTCAGCAGGAGTCTTCTCCCACTCATCTTCCCTGACTGACTCCAAGCCGTTAATGGAAGCTGCTCTCTCTCCTGGTGGCATGGGGCAGATATGCATGTGCAGATGTTATTGTGATTGCAGGTGACTGAACCTCCTGTGCACTTTCCTTGCCACAAGTTTTGATCGGTTTGTTGTACACAAACGCTACAGGTTTTGGGTGAAAGCTGTTACTAAGCAGCGGTCCCTTTGATGAGAAGAAAATTGCTACTTGCTCCATGGAG
>JAUZSZ010000134.1:13803185-13825657 GCA_034780575.1 Labeobarbus marequensis
CATTTCTGCAGGATGCGTCGTGAAGACAATGAGAGAAAGATTCATTCAAATGATTCATCCACGAGTTCTCACCACTATAAAGTTTTATTTAGATGCGGTGATGAAAAGACTCTATGTAACTATGCGCTGCAGTTATTTATAAACACACATTTCTGTAAAATAGAAAGTCGGTCATACTTTACAGTGTTCATGTTACTGTTTATTTACTTTGATAAATATAGTGACCAATGAACAATAAGTACTTCAGGTGTAATTGCATTGCGGAGGTGCTTTGAAGTACACATTGTTATTGTTATTATTACTACTTAATTATAGTTACATAATGTGTGTAACATGCAGTGGAATGAAAAGTGGAATTCGGATAATTAGCTGCCCGGATCACAGAATTGTTCACCCTGAAAAATGCAGCCTATTTTCAGAAGAAAACAAGAAAATATAAGATTAACAATCATTTGAAACGAATTCTACACTGCAAAATGTGGTAACGTGCAAATGTTACCTTAAAGATTTATTTCTACCTAATTGAATAATTAAAAAGAAGAAACTAACTAATAAAATGAATTTCAAATAAACAAACTAACAAATAAATAAATGTTCATAGGAGATTATATATATATAGGCTAAATGAGCTTAGGCATTTCCTAAATAGTAGGATTTTTCCTTGATATATTAAGAAGATTGTTTCCAAACTTTGGTAGGATCCAAAATCCATTAATAGAACTGTTCATATTCCTTATGTTTTATTCCCTATGATATCTCTGACACTAACAATATCTATGAAAATGGATTTTGTAAAAAGAGTAGGGGTTAAAGAAAAAAATGGCAGTCAGCATTTGTAATTCAGTTCATACTAAACTGTTCAGTCAAATGTTCACTTACAAAGTCACTTTGTTAATAAACCATAAAATCAGATTTAAAAACACTGTAGAGACATTTTTACAACTGAAAGTAGCCTGTTATAAACCTGAAAAAACAAAGTCTGTCACTGCCGTCCCTATCTCTGTATTCATTGAGCAATACTGCCATCTGCACCCAAAAACATTTCATCACATGAAAACAGCAAACGGCACGTTTTCGTAACTCTTTGTCTTGTATTTTTATTCAAGCAATTATTATTTTTTTGTAATTGACTTATAAATTGCTGTATTCATAAGCCTACTGCTTTAGTACAGCTGTAGAAACCGAAATGTAATAATCAATTTCTGTGAACACGGTACAAAATTGTGTTTAATGTTTTATATATATTCTAAGCTAAAAATGATCTTGATAATTTTGCTTGCCACACATAGCTTTGGAATTGGTCGTTGTTGTGTTAAAATAGCTATACGCTACATTCTAGTTAATTTAATGTTAAATAACAGTTTATCAGGTTTCACAACAAAACATAGGGTTTGTCTCTTATGCATTGGTCACAGGGAAGGGGACTAACGTGTACCGTATTCGTGGAATGAATCAGTAAAACTTTCAGCAAAGTTCACTTCTAGAAAAAAACTACAACCGTCAGGAGCGACCGGAAGCCCCGTTGCATCACTTCCGTGTTTACCACGTGACGAAACATGGAGAAATGAAAGTAAAATCTGACGTGTCCTACTGTTGATAACTAATATATTAGGACTCGGGAACACTCCTTTTACTCACAACACAACATCCAAACCGAGAGTAGGAACTTCAAGCCTTCCGAACAGGAGCTGTCATTCAGATATCATGGTAAGCGATTTGATCCTACAGTAATTGTTTATGTAACGTTAGTCTAGCACGTGATAATAGAGCTTTTATGGCATATAGAGTATTCTCTTAAGTTGACAGTTTTGTACGGATAATAGAGTCTTTGTTTAAAGAAAGCGATAGATTTGTCGTTTTGGTAATATTTTACTTAAACTGGTTCTTGTGTGTGTACCACTTAGCATCCATGCATGATAGTTGTATTATTACCAAACGAAACAAAACAATTCTTGTTATGGTATGATACCCAATTTTGACAGTTATGAATTTACATACACAACTACATTTAATTAGGTTTAGTCTGTGTGCGTTAGCTTCGATGCTAACTATATGCCAGTATATTTGTCGCTTTTAAAAATGCAATAAACGAAAAATATTAATGAATCGTGCTGCACTACAGGTTTTGTCCAATCAGATGTTCTCAGGAATGGAAATGCCCCTCCCCAATACTACCTGCAATTAACTAGCCAGATGCCAATCATGCTTAATGATTTAATATGCTCTGTAGACAGATGTGTATGAATTGCAACTGGAATAATTCTGAACAGATTCTAAAATATTCGAGTAAGCAGCAGTCTGTCAAGAAATATAAACAAATTTGTTTACATATAAATCACTGGTGCTCTGTGTTTGAGGATGTGGTTGTATATTTTAGATGCTAATAATCTGCTGTATGTGTTTCAGATGCGTAACAGACAAAGAGGATCCAATCTCGGCCTGCTCCTGCTGGCCTCTCAGGTCTTCCAGCTGGGAATCGACAACATCCCACCTGTCACTCTTGCAACGCTAGGCCTGAACGTCTATTTGTTCCTTTTTCCTGTCAAACCCCTCCTACAGGTACTTGTTACTATAACTTCAACACCAAAAATGGGTCACATCTGCCAGTAGTGAGTCAATGAAGAAAATTTTTCAGCCATTAAACTGTATTTTGCAATATTTTATTAGAAAATATATAGAAAAAGTTCTAAGTTGCACAAGTACTTAACATTTTTCGGTTTCGCAGACATGTTTGAGTGTTCGAGAGGCGTACTGGTACAGAGACTGGAATCGTCTGCTGCTGTCACCGTTTCACCATGCTGACGACATGCACTTGTACTTCAACATGGCCTCGCTCCTTTGGAAGGGCATCAAACTGGAGAGGAAACTGGGAGGTGCCTGGTTTGCGTACCTGCTCTCTGTCTTCTCTCTGCTCACCGGATTGGTCTACCTGCTCCTGGAGACAGGACTGACGCACATGACAGATGACTCTTCATATAGTTTACAGTGTGCAGTGGGCTTCTCAGGTGTGTTGTATCAGGATGGAGTGCACATGCTTTAAATGAATTGTTTTCTGTTTTAATATGTCATTTATTCCTGTGATAGCAAAGCTGAATTTTCAGCAGCCATTATTCCAGTGTTCAGTGTCTTTTTGATTATTTTGATATTATCAAAATGTGGATTCTTTGATGAATGAACAGCATTTATTTGAAAGACATTTGTGTAACATTATAAATGTCTTTACTGTCACTTTTTTCTTTGAAAGAAATCTTACTTTTAAATAGTAGTGTAGCTATATCTTTTACTAAAACATTAATACTGAACAGTACATGCAGTTGGTGGAAAGAATAAAAAGGAATAGACAACAGAAATCAACTGATTCATTTGTCATTGTTATATTTTTCTACTAAGAAATAAGCTGCTTGTGATTCGGTTCAGGTGTTCTGTTTGGGCTGAAGGTGGTGAATAATCATTATCATCCAGGAGGTGCCTCATACATCATGGGGCTGCCTGTAGCCAATCAATGCTTTTTATTCAGCTAGGATGCATTAAATTGATCTGTAACAGTAATGATATTTATGTTACAAAAGATTTTTATTTCAAGTAAATGTTCTTCTGAACTTTCAGAGTCACAGTTTCCACAAAAACATTAACTGTTTTCAACATTGATAGTAATAAGAAATGTTTCTTAAGCAGCAAATCAGCATATTAAAATAATTTCTGAAGGATCATGTGACACTGCAGACTGGAGTAATGATGCTGAAAATTCAGCTTTGCATCACAGGAATAAATTAAATTTTTAAATATTTTAAAATAGAAAACAGTCATTTTAAATAGTAACAATCTTTAACAATTTAACTGCTTTAATGTATATTTGTGATCAAATAAATACAACCTTGGTAAGCATAAGAGACTTCTTGCAGAAACATTACAAATTCTTTCCAACCTTACACTTTTGAACAATTAGTGTATCCATAACATCATACAACAACCCGATAGTGTGACATCATATCCTGTTGCTTATATTCCTTGCAAGTAATGTTGCATGCTTAAAGTTCATTTGTGTGTTAGATCTAGAAGAGAAGGCCAAACAGGAAGAGAACGAGGAGCAAGTTAATAAAACTGACACAGACACAAAAAGCAGTGACAGCAAAGGCGATAATACTAAAAAGGAAGACAAGATCAACATAGACTCGAGTGTGAAATCTCAAGACAAACGGAAGGAAGACACAAGACAAGAGAAGGATTCAAAGACAGATCGAGAAGCTGCAGGCGATAACAAGGAGCCCACAGAGCAACAGCCTAGAGAAAAAGAGGGCAATAAAGACCCAGGGGGAGTGAATGGGGCTCAAACACCAGCGTCTGACGCCAAAGAACCCGAGACCAGCAGTGACACGGACAACAGCCAGCGAGCACACAACGGTGAGTGTCAAAGATTTCAACAAATCTGATGATTTTTATCCCAATATTTGGATATCATGTTCATATTTCTAACAAACTGTGGTGCCTTTTGTGTCTAACTTTTTCCTAAAATATTTCTAAACCTAAACACCTACTGACTAATACTTTGGTTTACCTTATGCATGATATAAACTAGTGGTTCACCAATATGAGTTTTGATTATTTTACTTTTATCATCATTATTGGCATTACATCTGTATATAATGTCGTTAAATAATATACATGATGTAAACTAGTGGTTGACCAATACGGATTCTGATAGTGGCCAAAGCCAACAATTATATTTAGACACTGGCTGGTTGATAGCAGATGCCAAAAAAGTTAATAAATAGTTCAAATAATATTTTCAGTATGTAATAATGTTGTTTATTATTATTATTATTACTTTATATATTTATTCAATGCCCAAAGAAAAGTAATGAAATTGCAGAATTTAAGTAACTTTTATAGTTTTCCGAATTAAATTCATTTTAATATATTTCCACAAAATTAATTTCACATATTGCGTAATTGTAATTTACACAATATTTTCTCAAAATGAAATTAAACAATGAAAAGAATAAGATTTGTGAACAGAATGTGTTGAGTATATTATGCTAATAATCAATATTTCAAAACGGCTAAATGCCAGTATGTACATGTCTATCACTACTATAAACTGTACTATTCTTGCTTTACCACTTTTTTTCGCTTACTATTGTGTTTGTTGTAACCAAGCACTATCGCAGCCAAACTGTTACATGTTGGAAAGAAGGTGGCTTTGTTCTTAAATGTTTCTAGTATACTTGCACAGTAGTACACTCTAATTCTTATAATGTGTTTTGTAGTGTACAGAGTGGTCCACGTTGTGTAGTGTGCTCTGTAGTGTAAACTATACGATTTATAGTGTGCTGTGTGGTGTATAGAGTGCCATGTAATGAGTACTGTTTAATGTCCTCAAGCAAGCATTCTAACTAGTGTGTACTACTTACTAGTGCAATGTATTGTGTTTTGCAAGCGCTGTGTGCTGCAGTGTGCTGAATTCTGTAGTGTGTATGCATTTATGTTCTTGTCAGACATGTTTTACTAGAGCTAGAAAAGAAGGATACAACTAAGAATACACTTCAGAACATTTCCAGAAAGAACGCAGAGCAGTAAAACTGTTAAACAGTTAGTGTAGCAGACAAAATTGTTGTTTATGTTAGAAAAGCGCTCGTCTTTTCTTTTGTTTGTCTGTCTATTTGTTTGCCCTGAGCGGACTCAGTTAGTGACCCGTGTCTTATCTGAATGTCAGGGAACGAGGACCTGAACTCACCTGACAGTGACGACAATGAAAGCAAGAGATCAGACGGTAACACCATCATCTCTTTTAACTGCTGTTGCCATCATATAGCGTCTGAATCCTAATTTGCTAAATAAATCCTAATAAACTCTTGGGAGTCATATCAGTCCAAAAAAACACTCAAAGATGCATTTCTCTGAAGTCCAGCGGAAGTAGTTTGCTATCTGATCACTTTTGGCATGTTTTATGTTAGCATATTATGATTTGGTACACATTCCTTGGCTCATACTTATTTAGAACAGGTAGTATGTAAAATGGGATTCAGCCGCTATCAGCAGGAGAGCTACTTCAGGTTCATTTCTTCTCATCAGGACAATTGGCAGAAAAACCCATGGTGATTTGACACCTTCACACATTTTCTTTCACCTCTGAATTTCATCCAAAAATGAATGTTATTCCAAACATGTGTGACTTTTTTTCAGATATGATGTCCTGGACACTTTTGGTACATACTGTACAGTAAATGGGGCATTTGCTCTGAAAAGGACAAAAAAAGAAGGTCCGAAAAAGAAAAATCACCATTAAAGTAGTCCATGTGACCCATATGACTTATACACTATGTACAGTAGTTTTGTGTGACATTCAAATTATGACATTTAAACAAAAAATTTAAATTCTTGTCCTTTTTTTTAGACTTGTTTTTCAGTAAAATATTTAAATATTTTACATAACCCTGCATAAGATATTAAAACTTTTCATAGATTTTACCTTTAAAAGAAATTTGTTTTGTTTTACTATACTTTCAGATATTTTTACTTGTGCATTAGGCCAAAAATTCAGTAAAAACAATAATACTGTATGATTACAATTTATAATAGCTGTTTCATATTTTACAATATAATTTATTCCTGTGATGGCGAAGCTGAATTGTCAGCATCATTACTCCAGTCTTCAGTGCCACATGATCATTCAGAAATCATTCTAATATGCTCATTTGCTACTTTCTTATTTTTATCAATATTGAAAACTGCTTTATATTTTTGTGGAAACTATGATACTTTTTTCCCAGGATTCTTTGAGAATAGAAAGCTCAAAAATATTATTTATTTGAAATAGAATTTTTTTGTAATGTTATATATGTCTCAACTTTCACGTTTGATCAATTTAATGCATCCTTGCAAAATACAAGTATTGATTTCTTAAAAGAAAAAAATCTTACTGATCCCAAACTTTTGCACGGTATTATATTTTGATTCAAAAATTCTTAGATATTTTGACTGGAAAACAAGACAAAAAGTACTTGTTCTGCAGCACAGTCAAATATACTACATCAAAATCCATCATCCCAGATTTAATGGCAAACATCATTGATTTCCACATGACCAGTAGTCCTTGATGTTAAACTGAGCTAAATGCTTCTTCAGTGCTTTTTTGTCTTTTTATTTAGCCTTGAAAGCCCCCGTTTCAATTTACTTTTCATGTATGAAAGAACAGCCAAAACATTCTTTAAAATCACTCCTTTTGTGTTCCACTTATTAAAAAAATCATGTGGGTTTGGATTGACATAATCAAATTTTCATTCTTCATTGAAGTATTGCAAAAAATCATTATGAAACCTTCAAATGAATCAGTGAATTCAGTAAATTATCTACAGACAAAGGTTTTCCATATATGTGGTTAGTTCATCCAAATTAAGCTCAGTTCCCTCATCTGATTCTTAACACGTGGCATGTCATTCCCCTGTCAGACATCAATCATGGCTGTGGAACAGGAGCTCTAAATGTGCCAAATATCTGCTCTCCTCTGCAGACTCAGAAGACGAGCACAGTAACTGTGGGATCTCCCCCTCTTCACTGGAAGATAGTGCAGCCGCTGCATCTGCGCCTGATGCAAACTAACAGCACTCCAAATCCTGTACTATGCTGTCACCTGGTGGTTATTTTTTTATTATTCATCTTTTTTTCTTTTATGAGGATTTTTCACATCTTAAAATCAGACCTTTTCTGTTTCTGATGGAGTTGTTTTTTTCATACTTTCTTTAATTCACATCTGACTTTAAGGATGTACTCCTGGTTTTGGTTCAGAGATACACAAAACCATTAGAGAACTGAGACTTTGGTGCAAAACGGACATACATAAAGTCATGCATGGTGCCGCGGTGGCTTTTGGAAACTGTTGTCACTAAATCCTCACGCATGATGAAGAAATGTGTCCAGCGTCAAGTCGATGGAGACCAACCCCAGCTGATGTTCTTCCCTCGGGGACAAAGCGACATCTGCCAACCGCTCAAGCGCCAAACCTGCACAGACAGCGGACGGAGAACTTCAAAGAACTTCAGTCCCTCAGAGCGCTCATGCATCCAGATCACCTTCAACAGGCCGTCATTAAAGCATCCAAAGAATGTCTGCAGAACTGCTGTTTGTTTACCTCTTATTTTTATTTGTGTTAGTCTTGAATTTGATGTTGCTGTCTTCCTGTTTTTTGTTTTGTGTATGATACTGTACAGTTTCCATTGTGTTTGTCTTCTGTACATAGCTTTCAGGAGCTTCTTGATATCGAACTGTGTATATGATTGAGGGTTTGATTATTAGTTTAACGGCCCATAATCCTTTGCCAGTTTCCTTGCCAATGTCACTTTGATCATAGAAGATTTTTTTCACAAATATTTCTCAATATGGGGGAATTTTGACAAACTGTTAAAATGGTGTTGTCATATCTGATTTACACAATATATAAATCTACATCAACGGAATATTGTGAAATTACAGAGAAAATTAATGCATATACTATATAATTGAGCCAAAAAGTCTGAGGCCACATTGAAAATCTGGGGTTTTAATATATTAAAATACAAGTGTTATGATTTAAAATGAGAAATAAATATTTAATTAGTAATTATTAGTGTACATTTTTAAACATTTCCCTCAAATATTTAGTAGATTGTAATTTAAACATTTTTAAAATTAATAATTTTTTTTTATTAAATTGGAAAAATGCTAAATTAACCTTTCATTAAGAAATGAAAATGCACTCACACTCAGGCCATCTAAAATGTAGATGAGTTTGTTGAGTTGGAACAGATTTTGAGAAATGTAGCATTACATCACTTGCTCACCAGTGGATCCTCTGCACTGAATGGGTGCCATCAGTAGAGAGACCAAACAGCGGATGAAATATCATAAGTAATCCACATGACTCAGTCCATCAATTACAGTTTCATGAAGAAAAGCTGTGTCTTCATAAGAGACATCCATCAAGACATTTTTTAACTTCAAACTGTTGTTTCCAGCCAAAATACGAGTCCTCTATACATAATATTGCTTACTCCAGAGAAACATTGTCAGTAGAGAAATATGAATAAAATAAGCACCATTTATAAGCGAAGGAAATGTTATTATGCAGTAGATTATGGACTCAAATTGGGGTCGGAAGCGATGGTTAAAGATAAACGCCTTAATGTTTGATTTATTACTTACAAACACACTCAGCTTTTTGCAATTATTGGCACCCATTCACTGCAAAGGATCCATTGGTGAGCAAGTGATGTATTGCTGAATTTCTCCAAATCTGTTGCAATGAAGAAACAAATTCAACTTCATCTTGGATGGCCTGAGGGTGAGCAAATTTTCAGTAAATTTTCATTTTTCATTGAACTATTCTTTTAAGGACCCGTACTATTAAGATCCATCTCTAATAGTTCAATTAATACAGATAATTGACTAAATAAATTTGACTTTCAGCCTATTATCAATGATTTGTCTATTTTAATAACTCTCATAAATGCTTCAGACAGATGTTATGTGTCCTGGTTGAATAGCAGGGGAAGATGTATGAGTGTGAAAGTGCTGTACAGAAACACTCTGTCCTCTGACCTCATGCCATGCTGAGCTATTAGCTTGCTTTCAGTCCACCGAGGCCTGGCTATCCCAGTATGCTTCAATGGGTAAATCCTATTATACAGAGATCCTTAAGACACAGGGATTTATTCTCTTCTTCTTAGGGCATTATGTTCAGTCTCAAACCGAGATAAAGTGAAAAGCCAAGACCACATCCAAGGTGTTAATCCGGGGTGATTTGTTGGGGCTTGATGGAGCAAGGGTGTCCATGTGCCTCTCTCTCTCTCACCCACACATGCTCACGTTCACTTTCTCTCTTTATCACTAAACCTAGATGAGTTGTTCAATCAGTTGTGTTGTTGCTCTGGCAGGACTGGATGCATTAACAGGAAGCAAAGCTATCCATTGTTGAGTAATGATCAAACTGGAACCGCTTCTCTAAATGCCAACTCAGCTTCTAAATTCGTTGCTCTTCCTTTCCTCTTTCCAGTGTCTCTGTGCTGATTTTCAACACCACCTCACACTGTTTCATCCTGGTCAAGCAGTTCCGCCCAGGTAATGCCCTGCAGTCCTTGTTAATTCCTGATGTTTTTCCACATTCGAGTCTTTGATTTAGATTGATTTTAGTTGTAATATTGTTTTTTAATGACTGTTTTGTACAGCTTATTTTTTCTACTTCCCTGAGACCTTCAGAAGGTTTAAGGCTGTAAGGTTTTTAAGTTACTTTAGATATCAGGGTTATGACTCCCTCTTACATAATGAGTTGGAATTAGAATTGCATTTCAGCAAATTTAACTCCCTGTCTTTCTAATTAGAAAAATCCAGCACTGGTAATGCAGTTCTGTTTCCTTAAATTTGAATTGTGATGCTGCATCCGTGTGTTCATTAAAATTTAATTCAGAAATTGATTTTGCATTTAATAACCATTTTCAGTTCAATTGTGAATCTTGCACAACCTTGTTACAAAAAAGCCCTCAAAAAATGGTCAAGAAAGCTTCTGAGGCATTTTACACCAAAACTAATGCTTCCTGTTTGTTTCATATCTGTCTGAGACTGTGCTAACCTGTACTCCCCCCTCATCCTACACAACCCAGGCACCTGTGTGGGACAGATACATTCAAAACTTCCCTAAAATCTTTTAATGTGTTCTCACTTTTTTTGTAGTATGTTTTCACAGCAGAACAACAGCTTGACACCGATTTCACAAAGACTCCCATCCAAACATTCTCACACATACTTCATTTATACTGTATCTTGTTACAAAGTGACGTACAACACCCAGATCCCTCTGTTATCTCTATTTGAAAGAGATGATGAAAAATCTTTTGTTCTGCTGCAGATTTTTAAAAACATCTGATACACAACAGATATCAGGTGCCGTTTTATAACTCCTATTAGAGAGTGTTGCTATGTTGAAATGCTTGCTTGACAATAACATGGATGATAGATATTTTTTTCTGGTAATACACCATTTAGGACCTTGCCACATACATTCAGTTCATTTCTCTCAGATGTGTTTCACTTTTTAGGCTTTTTCATTTGGTCTAGTGACCTTGTATCATCTTTAGTCACTTCTAAATGACACGTTCAATGTTTAGATTACACATAGAGAAAACCACAAAGACATATTGACCTAATGCAATGTAGAAAGCCTCTAAAACAATAACAGTCTCATAATTGAACATTTTTCATGTCGATGGTCGTCGTGCAAACAGAGCATTTTTCAGTGCTCTCTGTGAAGCTTTGGCCCTACGCTACACTGTTACACTATTGTTCTATACATGCTCGCCAGGGACGGTGCCCTGCTTCTCAGAATGGAAGGAAAGCCTTGTATTGAAAGAGAGACGTCTTTCTACAGGTTTTTTTCTTTTCTGTAGTCTTCAAACAATGCTTGAAATGAAAAGGCAGGCCTTGTGCAGGGAAACATTAGAACAAGTCTTCTCAAGGATGGCTTTTCTTTAAGTGAGCTCTCAGTTAGTCCCAAATGTACAGTACATTCGTCTGAAGGGCGTAGTACTAAAGATCTGGGTATAGATATCTGTAGGGTTGTAGGTTCAAACCTATGTGTGGTGAACCATGAGTTCAGCTCAGGGTTATTATTGTTAACTAAAACCAAAACCATAAAGAAGTGTCATTAACTGAAATAAAATAACATATCAAAATCTTTTAATACAGATAGTTGCCAAGGGAAGATTTCTGATTTTCATTTAGTTTAAGTGGAAATACTAAAATAACTAAATCATTATAAAAACTGTGTAGACGTATTACAATTGCAGACATATATTTCGCAATTTTTATAAATTTTTAGTAAATAATTTATTTCTTTGTGTGTGCGTGCGTGTGTGTGTGTGTGTGAGAGTGTATATATGTTCATATTTATATGATTTATATTATATGTAAATATATATTACTTATTTCTTAAATATACACACACACACACACAGTACACAAACGTTATGTAAACTTTTATTTTAGATGCGATTAATGGATTTGACAGCCCTAATAAAAAGATTTATTTATACTTTTGTAAAAACTTTTTTTCTTTGTCTTGGGCACCCTTATTGACCCCTCTGCAACTTCTTCTCAAACACATACTTGTGCCTACATGATCTAAAACATTATGTTTGAGACCTCATCAATCAAAGTGCTTGTGTACTCAGATGTTTCCTCATCTGTCTTTGTATTTGGAAGCACTCTTGAACGATCAGTGACACGTCTTATTTCTCCACAGCTGTATACATGAGCGAATGGGAGCGCAGCAAACCGAAGCCCCTGCAACCTGCGGAGGAAGAGTCAGCGGAAGCTGCACCAGCAGGACCTAAAGTCCCGGAAGAGGACAAAGCAGGAGAGACAAGTGAAGGGACATCGAGCCACCAACCTCCCGCTTCGGCCGGCGTGACCTACGAACTGTGCGCAGGATTGGTGGACAAACCCGACCTCTCTCTGGAAGAGATTGCCAGGCAGGAAGTGCTAGAAGAGTGTGGCTATGATGTACCAGTCACCAAGCTGAGAAAGATCACGTCATACAGGTGAGAACCCATCTTAAAGAAATCACATTTCTGATCTTATGGGAAGTTCATAAGCGTAATTCACACACAAAGTTATCGGCCCATGTGATGCAGAGTCAATCTATTAGCATGTTGTAGCTAGCTAGTGGCATTGCATTAAGAAGTGTATTCAAATTAAATTTCAGTAGGTTATTTCTTGCAAATGGTGTCAGATGTAATGTATTTTACTGATGTTAGTGAGTATAAAACACTGACAGCTGCTGCTTTTGCTAATAATGGGTGTGGGAAAGTTGTTCTGGAAATATAGCAGCTTTCAAGTGTGAAAGTGGCTAATAATAACACAAGCAGTCTCATCAGTGATACACTGATAATGAAATAAGTCATGAGGTTTATACAGGGTTATTTAATTTGTTTATTAGATGTCTCTCTGGAATGCTTGATTCTGATTGGTCAATTACAGCTTTCTGCAATTAGATATTTTTGTAGTGTCCCTGTCATCATCGCAAAATAAACCCCTTCAAGACTTTATATTTATCATATTACGAAGAAAATATTTATTTATACTGTATATACTACTGCTGTTACTATCAGTTATTTTTTATTTTTTTGAAAGAAATGAAAACTTTTGTTCTGCAGGGATGCATTAATACTGATCAGTCAGAAAGTGACAATAAATATATTTATATTTTAAAAAGTTCTGTTTTAAATAAATGCTGTTCTTTTGAATTTACAATTCATCAAATATTCTTGAAGAACAAAATCAACATTTATCAATGTTTTCAACATTGAATTTTTTTTTTAAAGTATTTCTTGAGCAGCAAATCAGCATATCAGAATGATTTTTGAAGGATTATGTGACACTCAAGACTGAAATAATGCCTGCTAAAAATCCAGCTTTGTCATAAGTGGAATAAAATACATTTTGTGAGCAAAAGAGACTTCTTTCAAAAGCATAAAAAAATATACCCCAAATTTTTGAACCGTAGATTAGAGAGTGTGTGTGTGTGAGAAAGGAATGTATAAATATCTGGTAAAATGCACTCTGTCATGGCTGACATACATTTTTTATAACTGATTTTTCTCTCCCTATTTAATATTTAACCTTCATCTCCATCATTACCAGCCCGAAACCCCTAGAGTAAAGAACCTCAGATAAAGTATTCAGGGGTTAAATGTGTCCTGATCTCATCTGTAAAAGAAGAAGAAACAGTGCTGCATTATGCTCTTATCAGTCTTCACTGATGAGGCCGTCGTAAACCCCTGCTGCCTCACACCTGTCAGAGTTACACACCTGTGTGTTTGTGTTTGTGTTTGTGTTTGTGTGTGTGTGTGTGTGTGTGTGTGTGTGTGTGAGCCTGCAACATCTTCCTGGTGCTGTTTGTTGTGACCTGTGCCTCAGCAATCTCTGATTAGCTAAAATACCACATAGAGTCGCAAAGGATCCTCCTCTCAAATGCACACTGGGCAAACACAGACACGGTCAGACGCACCTGCCGACTGCACCATCATAAACACCTGTGGACTTCACACTGCACCTGCTGCTTTCATGGGCTAGGTAGGGACATGAAGGAATGCTGAGAGGATGACCTACTTCTGTTTGATTGTGTTAAACAGTGAAATTGTCTTCTTTTTTTTCCTTTTCCACATTTACTAATTAGAAGTACGAGGGAACAGGGTGATGAGGAAAGAGGATGAGTAAGTGACACATTGTCCATATGGGCATTTACACTAACCACTAGACCACAGCACCCACCAGACTGCTTTATCAATGTCAACTTGGTTAAAGCAGCCAAAATTAACTTTCTCTCTTCTTCTTTCTGACATTGTTTATCATTTAATTAAATTCTTCACCTCACAGACTCTTGTAGACACCAAGGCTGCATTTATTTGGTCAAAAATATGTTAAACACAGTAATGTTGTGAAATATTATTAGAGTTTAAAATAACTGTTTTCTGTTTTAAAATGCTATTTACTCCAGGCAAAGCTGAATTTTCAGCAGGCATTACTTCTAATATGCTGATTTAATGCTCAAGACGCTTTTCTTACTATGAATTTTGAAAACACTGAGCTCTATAAGGTTTTTGTAGAAATGTGTAAGCACTGTGGCTCTGTCAAAACATTGCATATGTCATTATTTTTGCTTTTTGGTGTGGCTCACAGAAATTAAAGGGGTCATGAACTGCTTTTGTTTTTTTTTTTGTTTTAATTTTGTGCTGTTCTCATAATTCCACTTACAATGTTATTAAGATTTTTACATAAAAAACATCATAATTTATAAATAATAGGCTATTTTCTGTCCTGATTTTGACCCCCCTCTTAAGAACGTACTGTTTGAATTGGCGTGGTGTATTGTAGACTCCCACTAAACGCCCACTGTTATTTAAGTAAACGCCCACTGCTGTGTTTTACGTTAAAAATGCATAAATACTCAGTGCATATCAAACGATCTCTAATAACAGACAAAGCAATAGTGATCACGTAATGAAAACGCTTCGAAAAATATATATAGACACATACTCACACTTGTTTGTTGCGATACTGTCAGCTCCAATATAGTCAGCACAGCATTGTCTTTTAGTTTCAATCTTTCTGAAAATCTTGCGTTGAATTGTGCCTTGTTTGTAAATGAATCCGCTGTCAAATGAAGTGACCAAAGGACAAAGTAATTTTTTATCTTCATTAAAAATAAAATTCATCCACTCTTTCCTAACATTGACCTCCGAAGGAAGGCAATGCAAAGACTGTTTTTCCACAACTTGGCACTTAGAATTCTGTTGTTTTCAGAGCCATCTTTATCGTTTGGTTTGCCTCTCACCATTTACCTACTACATGCGCAGATCAGTGAGTGGGGCTAAACAGGCCGTGATGTAGAAGCAGGAGTTGATCTTCTGTGGAGGCGGTGCTTATCCACACTATTACGTCATAGAGTGGTACATCCCATAAGCTGTCATTTTGGCAGGCTGACTTTAATATAAGCTGTTTTTCGATTAACAAGTAAGTTTTGAGTTGTGAATCGTACAGTATGTTTTTATAGCTCGATGACCTGTTATTTGTCAAAAGATCAAGGGGATTTTGATTTCTCAGTTCATGACCACTTTAAGCCAAGTTATTTTGGGTAGTACTGATGGAACTCTGTTTTGAGTTTACAATTTGCTTTAGAGCTCCAGGAGGGTTTCAGAATAGTTCATTTTTCATATCTTGTCTCTGTTCTTCATGAGTGGGTGTCAGCATAGACCCCATTCTTCATTGGTGACAGACACAGTAGAGTCCTGCAGATTCTCTTGAAATTCATCCATGAAATGTAGAGTCATGTTTTGCAGTGCACCCATTGTGGTTAGTTTAAACTCATCCTAGAAACTGATTGCCGGGGCTTGTTCCATTTTTATCTCCTCAGGCCATCATCCATCACTTCGATGGTGCGCAGGCATCACGGCCTTGTAATTTTCTTCCATATTTCATGAACTCATTTCAAAAAATCTGTTTCAGTCTACAAAATACTAGGAAAAGAAGGGGCTTTTGGAAGATTCCCATCTCTGTAATGCTCTGGGGTGTCAGGGAGATCACCATGGTGACGTCTCCATGACATAGTCTCAGGTGAGGTAACGCCTCAGTCACAGTGGCGCTTACCAGATGCTGCTGTGTTGTTGTCCATTAAGGTGTGAGAGGTCTTTCTCCGTGCCTTCAGGTCTTCACAGTAGACCTCTGTGCCCCTACCTAGTCTAGCCATTTCAGAATATAGCCAGGGAGCTACTTGAGTGGTGTATATTTCCTCATTTGTAAATCCCTGATGTTTTTTGTTTGTTTGTTTTTTTGGAATCATCAGTTAATGGATGGGAGGTTGTTGTTTTTTATGATTAAGTGCTTGTAATGGCAGTCAGTACATTCACTGACCATCTGGGTAACACCCCTGGGCAGCTAGTTTCTAGGTTGGTAATAAACATACAAGTACAATACAGTTCCTATCGAACTGAATGGGAAAGACAGAACATTTCAAATCAGGAATACAATTTGACAACAATGGTACAGTATTTCACTTTTTTAGCAAAACTTTATTCTGCTTCGCTCAAATTATGAGCTGGTTGTCAAGGTTGCATTTCAAGTAAGAAAGAAGCTAATAACAGTGTATTTAGTATTAGCAAAAATGTGGCTTCTTGAGCTTAAATCATGCGAAATGTACTAAGCTATTTAGTTATTTCAATACAAGTCAAGAATGCACTCTAACATCAACTGTATTTGAAATTAATATTTAACAAAAATGTGACGTCTGTAGCTTAAATAATGCTGAAAATATGCTAAGCTACATTTCAAATCAGGAATAAAGTCTGACTACACTTATATTTAGCATTAACATCCCTGCTGAAGAAAGCAGCTAAAACCAGCCTAAGCTGGTTGGCTGGTCTTAGCTGGTTTAAGCTGGAAGTAGCTGGTTTAAGCTGGTCTCTCAGCCTGGCCAAGCTTGTTTTAGCTTTTTGGCTAGTCTCAGCCTCAGACATCACACTCTTATGGACCGTTGGCTGAAAATCTGATGCATATGGCACACAAAAAATGGAAACACCTAAGGAGTCGATGTCGTCAGTGGATTGGTTGAATTCTACAGTATTTCCGGTAGACGTGTGTGTTGCATTTGTTAAAATTCCGCCTGGAAACAAAGATGCCGTGATGCCAAACCCCGTCATGGAAGAAGAAGTCTGTCATGTTTACAACTCTGATGATGAACACTTATTATGATGCAGCACAAAACAAAATGTGATTGGTTGCTTTACGTGTCAGTCAAATGGCCTCTTGGGTGGTCCAAGGCCATTCAAAGTGACCAAGGTTCCCAGACCTTCTGCCATCAGTCTGAAGGTCTGGCGGCACGAAACTACTGGTTGGTCAGCTGGTCTCCCAGCCTGGCCAGCTAAATAAATGGTCAAAACTGTTCTAAAACCAGCATGCTTACCAGCTATGACCAGGCTGGATGACCAGCTAAAACCAGCCAACCAGATTAGGTTGGTTTTTGCTGTTTTTAGCAACAATTTGGCTTCTTTAGCTCAAATCATGTTAAAAATGTACCACACTGTTTGTCAAAGTTGCAGTTCAGTAACATTCAAAATCAGAAATAAAATATAACAGTTGTTGTATTTAGCATTAGCATTTATTTTGCCCAAATGTTGCTTCTTTAGCTTAATCTTGCAAAACATTCATTGTTCATAGCTGTATTGTCTTATGAAGGCAAACTGAGGCATCTCAAGGTTTCAGTGATCTCGTGTTGCTCCTTTTGGCTTGTCATTATCGAGTGTCCTGAGTCTCTTGTGCTTTCCTCCCCCACAGGTCAGGAGTCGGAGTGACCGGATCGAAGCAGACCATGTTCTACGCTGAGGTGTCCGAAGAGAATCGCATCGGAGAGGGAGGAGGTAAACCCCAAGAGGGGGAATTGATCGAGGTGGTCAAAGTTCCCCTTCATGAAGCCATGACCTTCGCCTTTGACGAGAGCATCCCGAAAACGATGGGTGTTATTTTCAGCTTCATCTGGTTCCACAGCAACATGTCACCGAAGTACAAGATCTCCACCAATGTGTAACATAACAGTTCCAAGCCATCGAGAAATACAAGTCATTGCATACATTTTTATATATAGTAATCAAAATGGTCACTAACTGTTAATTATTTTGCTATTTCTTACACTTTTATCTGTTTGTTGTGGTTCTAGCTATTGTCTTATTTCAGACTGAAGCCGCACTTGTGTGCCATCCACTGAAAAGGTTCATTGTGAGTTTGTTTTGTGTAACTGAATGCTTTGTTTTTAACATGCCAGGAATTTCAGCCAGCCATTTGAAATCACACCACGGCCCTTAAAGACTTTGTAATGGTGATCTATTCCACTCTAATTTGAGAGGGTAAGATCTGAAAGACCATGTTGTTACCATCAGAGAGAGAATCACGGACCCGGATCAATCGTGATTGAAGCTGTACTTTGTGGTCAGAAAGTGAGACCTCTAGCCATATTCCCACCAATTTTGCAGTCAAGCCGTTTAGTAGAATGACATTCATTTTTAAATATAAGTAAGCAAGTAAATAATCACCATAGTTAATGTGAATTATGTGACCAACACACAGGCAGCTACACAAAAGAGATAACTTGAGAGCCACTTATAAAACAATCATTGACAAAGAAAAACAATTACGCTCTTGCATATATCTCAGGTCCAAAGCTGACTTTGGGACATTCAGGGTTAGTGATGATGCTGAAAAACACTGAGATGTTTTTTATTGCCGCATAAAACTAAGTTGATATTCTGAGTGTGTGTTTTGCACAGAATTTATTTATGAAATATCTACTACAATAACCTAAAGTGTGAGTACAGTGCTAGTGCTACAGGTTTAAAGCTGCTTTGCCATAATCATCATATTATAACACTGTTCTGAATTCTTTCAGAACTTATGGAACAGAATATATGAGGGGTGCATGAGCTTGCCTGCTGAAGTAAAAAAAAAAAAAATAGAAATTAATATTTTCTTTTTTTTTTTTTTTTTTTTTTTACCCGGCCGGGTAAAAAGAAATTAATATTTTCAAATACCATATAGTGTCAGAAGACTGGTACCTCCTAAAGTCACAGCAACAAAACGGTGACTTTCTGAATATGATACTTGAAAATCATTTGTTGCAGTTTACTGTATAAATATATAGGGTGATGACTATAAATGCTTGAATATAATCAATACGCCCTCAATTTTCTCCATGATACCTCCAAGATTTGAGAGGCTGCTTGCAAGGTGAGCTGAAGCTTTCTGAATCAGATTTTCGCTCTGTTGTAGTTCAGTTCAGATTCTCTTATGCACAAAGCATTCACTAGTTTAATTTCAATCGATCAATTAATCAGTCGATGGTTTTTCCTATATCTCGTTGGCTTAATTATTTTGTGAATGATACTGAAGTGCACAAACATTTGTTAATACTATCTTTGTACTTGTCATTATGACAACGATCACTACAGTGTTGAATAATATTGTCAGCTGATTGGATTTTACTGTAAAGCATTTTCCTTTGTCCTATCACTGTACTCTGTACTGTAGTCTATATTCTATTGTGATTGAGTGTTATAACTTTATCAGTACATACGGTCAGTGTGCAAATTTACAAATTACCATGTTCATATAATCAGTCAAAACAAGTGTGGATAAAGACAAACAGGTTTGGTTTGGTTTGGTCCGCAATAGGAGTGTTTTTAACTTCAAGCGCTCCTTTTAAAGTATGCAAATGAGACATTTTAAGAATTATGCATTTGTTTTGAAAGCATTCTTTCATATCACAATGCCTCAGATATCATTTCCTCATTTTCTTAATTTCTTCTTATAAAAGAAACTTTGAACTTGTTTGAGTGTTTTGTACGTTTATCTCAGGATAGGGCTTGATTTTCTTTTAAAAATTAAGAAACTGTTGATTTACTGTCATGTGCCACTGCTTGATTTTCAAATTCAGTATTTCAAGAGAGGTGTTTCTCATTTCTTCTTTTGAATCTCACAACATTTGTTTACTGATTGTTTTCATTTATGGCACCTCGACGAATATATATATATATATATATATATTTCAAATATGTAATATATATATACAATTAAGTATCTTTTGACATTTGAAAATATAAATATTTCGAAAATGAAATATTGCATGTGCACTCTGTATTACATTGATCTGCATTCAGTTTAAATGAATAAAAAGGTTACTGCCTTAGGTCATGGAGTCTCTATTTGTGTCAGTTTCAGTTGGTATCTTTGCAAAATTATTATACAAATGCAAAATTGTAAAGTGGTGTAATGACTGATAAACAACACTACCTTGCATTATGAAATCCAGAACTTGTATCTTACTAGTTTTGGGGTGCCGATTTCAAAAATAGTGCATGTTTTGCTCTAGCATGTCACACTTTTCAAATATGTAATAATGTTAACAAACACAGTACCTATGTAGTCTTTTACTGTGAGGAAGAAACAGATTTCAGAATCCTAAATTGTGAGCTAACATCATGCAGTAACGGGTATCTTGAGACTGCCAATTTCATCAGTCAGTTATGCATTTTATAGTTTCACATAATTTGCATAATTTTGACTGTTAATATAGGCCTATCTGCTGAGCTTCCAGTAACA
The DNA here is from genome assembly GCA_034780575.1 of Labeobarbus marequensis. Taxonomy (NCBI): domain Eukaryota; kingdom Metazoa; phylum Chordata; class Actinopteri; order Cypriniformes; family Cyprinidae; genus Labeobarbus; species Labeobarbus marequensis. Next base: position 13,823,856 of record JAUZSZ010000134.1, read on the forward strand.
ATATATGGAAATCTGGAGAAAAGTTCAGTTATTTGTGGTCATGCTGTTCAAAAGATTTTCTCGTCCAGGAAGGTGTGGGTTTTGTTTTCCATTGCAACGAGTTACATTTCCTCACAAATCATTTCTATTATTCCATTTTTTAACTTACAGGCTGACTTGTAAAGAGTTGTTCACTGTCAGTGCTTCCATAAATCATCTATGGAGGAAATGGTATCAACACAACGTTCTTGATGAGGAGGTGAGGTCAACATTTCAGCTCAGGTTGAGCAGCAGCTTCTAAATTCCATGCAGGAAAGGGCACTTCCATTTCCCTGAAGTCCTGATCTGTCATCACTCCCCCATCCTGCTCCACACACCAAGCGCAGCTGATAAGATTCACTGTAGATAATACAAGCTTAATGCATTAATAGTGCTGCTGAATGTTTATATGAACTTGACCCATCTTGATGTCAACCACCGGCTCCCTCTAATGTGCCAACTTTTCTTCTATCTGTAGCTTACGGCAGGACTGATCTGCAGTGAGCTTCAGTGGGGAATACCCAGACATCTTCCGGGAGTTCTGTCACGCCAGGTAGGAGGGTGATTAATTAAGGCCTGTTGTTTTCTGTTTTAGGCTTTAAATGTGGAACGATAGCTCATATTGTTACTTTTATGCAAGCCACAGATAGGCCTATGTCATATATTAACTTCCAGCCAGCTGAGTTTATTTGCAGAGCTGACGTGATCTTTAGCTGCCTAATGTACCACTCATGTATCCCCTTTGAAAGCCACCATGGAACATTTATCGTGGGAAAGTATGTAAGCTGAAACATTTCCAACATTTGGTGCGAATCTAGCAATCAGTTTCAGTTCTGATACATTATCGCTTTTGACAAGACAATATGTACCCATTTTTGCTCTCCTCAAAAAAACAACAAAAAAAACTGCAATAGCAAACTTGTAAACTGCCTTCTTCAAAGTATGTTTTATTAATAACAAACATGTCGCACAACAATTTCAAGAACAATTACAAGAAAATACCAATAAAAAAATTCCTTGGGCTCTTTGTTGTTTATAAATCAAATGGATTTTAAAAGGAGTCTAATTAATTTTTATAGGGTAAAGATGGGATACAAATTGAAAACTTATTCAGCATATCTAAAATTTGATAATACACTCCAGGGGTTTATTTTTAAAAATAGTGTGTAGCCTAATACTGCTGGAATCATCAAATATATGAAAACCAACAAGCGGAAAACTGGCAGCATTGCGTGAGTTGATTTATTATAGATGTTTAGAATGGGATTTTCTGTGACAAAATCTTAAAGTTACAAAATTAATATTATTAACAGGTTACTATTAAAATCACTGCTAAATACGTTGCGAAAATACAAGGTATGTTTAACTTTAATGGTCTTCAGCAGCATCTTGTTGTGAGTTTGAGAAAGCGTCAAACAGAGTGAAACTGTTCTGATTGGTTGTGTTATTGTGATTGATTGCATCTCGCCACGCCCCATTCTCAAGTTCGTCCAAGTGTCCTCACATTTTATTCTACTCGTCAGACTGTCTTACCAGGGCTTACTGTGCATGCGCACATCAATATTGCGTCCTATTTCTCATGCTGAACAACAATAATTACTGTATTTGCATTACTGTTACGGGTAGGTTTAGGGTTGGGGTAGGTGTAGACAGTAATAAAACACAATCTAATAGGTAGAAAATTTAATTTAATGCTGGTTTCTGGCAGTAGCTGTATCCCTTCTAGCCATAACCGTGAACAACACATAATTACTGGATTTGCATTACTGTAAGGATAGGTTTAG
>JAUZSZ010000134.1:14033929-14046682 GCA_034780575.1 Labeobarbus marequensis
TCCCTCTCTCTGTGTCCCTGTCATTAGCGCTTGGGATTAAGGCCCGCTGGATGGGACGGGGGAGGGGAGGAGGCAGAGAGGGGAGGCGGGAGGGAGAACGGGGGAGGACTGAGCACCCATAACTGGAAAGGGGTGATGGGGTAAAGGCCAAACATGTTAAATACACTTTAATTTCCTTTGTTTGTCAGTTTCACCCACCTTTGTTGAAAGACTGTTCCTCATCAGGGCTTAATCAACATGAAATAAAATCAATCTCAGCAGATGGGTTAACAACACATTTCTAAAGTGGCTTGATTATATCAACAGGTGTTTTTTTTTCTTTACCAAAGGCCTTGGTAATAGTTTGAGTGTATTACAATGCAGTAGAATTCAGCTGGCAGATAAAAGCACTTTGTTTGACAGTCATCAAAGCCAAGCAGGAATTGTAAATTGTCTCTGCCAATTGATGACAAATTACCCATGTAATACAGTAAAAACTAGCACAATTCATGCAACGGTTTTCTACAATTAACTATGTTTAAAGGAGTCGCCAAATAAACGTAAACAATGCGTACATTTAATGTCAGCTGATTTTAAACTTTAGAGCAGAGTCCAAAAGTCCGAGAACACTAGAGAAAAAACATCATTTTGTTTGTTGAATAAATATATAAATAATATATATTTTCATTAAATATTACACAGCGATTTGTGAAAGCAAGACAAGTTATTAAAATATATACAACTGGGATCGGTAAGACAGGAATAAATTACATTTAGAAAACTGCTATTTTAAATTAATATTATATTTGATTATTACTGTTTTAATGTATTTGTGATTAAATAAATGCAGCTTTGGTGAGCATCTTTCTAAAAAAAACATTTACCAACCCCAAACATTTCAAGGTAGTGTACACAAATTTCAGGATGGTTTAGTATTTGGATCGTTTCCCTTTTGCATTAATAACAAGTTCTGCAGCATGATTTAAGTTGATCCTAAATCTATTAAGTGGAATCAAGAACATCTGACCATCTGTACAATACCATCACAAACTAGCCTACATTTCATTGGTTAATAAATTGTGAAAAAATCTTACATTTCTCTCTATTTTATGCCAATGTTTCCTTTCAGTTTTTCTCTATATTTTTCCAGCTTCTTAAACCTTTGTCCTAAAAAAATTCCTAAAAACTTTTTTTTTTTTTTATTTTATATGAAAATTTCTTCTTGTACTTTCCCCCCAAAATCCTCGAAATGTTGGTTTATTTCCAGGAAAAAAAAAACTATTACATTACATATCAATTACATTATTAATACAGAAAAATTACCTGAATCTGGGATTCTAACTGATTGTTTGGTTGTTTACTGTCATCACTTTCAGAAAAATATATTACCTTGATGAGCTGCTTGTGTATTTTTAGATCTTCAAGCTTCTCTGGCAGTGGACTCTTCAGTCTTGCTTTTATCTCTTCCAGTTTGAGAGCACTCTCAGCCAGGCCAGTTTCACAGAGCTTCCAGTTCTGCAAAGAAACAGCAACATCTCTTAATTACGGTGGAAGATGTTTATCTCTATAATCTTTTCTACTCTGTGAAAAACAATACCTGATCAGACAGTTTTAGACTTAAAGGACTTTCCAGTTTAAATACAGTCTTGAGCTCTACCAACAATGTGTGTGGCATCATGTCAATTTAATCATTTTGACCTTGATCTTGGAGAATTTCTTTAACTGCCTATAAGTTCTGATCATGAGAGCCACTGATGTACTTGTATTTTGGGTGCTGTCACTGTGTTATCTCTGATCAGTGAAGAGGGATTTCCCTTTCACATGGGGATACACCATCCCCCCCCACCTATTGTGAGCAAATGCACACAAAACACACTTCCAACCACATCACTCTAAACCCCCTTCAAAACAATGATGTCATCATTCCTAACAGAAGAGCCAATCAAAACTTGTTATGAGTGGGCGTTACTCTGATATTATATAATATCTAACAGTACAGGGGATCAGCCTCTAGTTTAGGGTGACACAGAGCCCCACTGCTTGCCAGGGAACTCTCTAAACTAATTTACATTTGGCAATGGTCAAAATCATTCCTTCAAATTTGGCCCAAGTGCTCCATGGTGCTAATAAACTACATAGGATTATAAATTTGCATCTTGTCATCAAAAGTTCACATGAAAATTTATGCTATTGTTGGTATGACTGTAACTTTAGGCCTTAGGGCATTGTGGGATTATGTGTGAACAATGAGAGATGATCCATATAGACACCGAACTGCACAGTAGCTTAGTAGATGCGTTTTGAAAGCTCTCGTTCTGTGTGATATGGCCCAGCTGCCTCATTTATGGATTATGGCGAGATTACGTCTGATCTCTCATCCTCAAAATGAAGCACTTTTTAGTGAAACGCTCAGTAGGGTATGTAGGTCAATGGCAGCTAAGAAAGATCCCCATATTAACCACTGACTCTGCTCGGTCCATGCAAATAAAGAACTCAATAAGACAAGGGTGTCAGCACTAATCAGCCTGATCCAAAACCTTGTTATGCTTATATATTTTTTAATTAGCAGGCTTATTCTTGTTTGACATTCTTGCAACATCTAAGCAAAATCATTCAAGACATTTACCTTTACCAAAGATGAAAAAAGATAATGAATAAAATGATAAATCAACAAGTAAAAAAATAAACTGAATAAAAATACCAAATATTGGCAGATGCAAAATACATTGAAAACTGTACCAATTTATTCCCTACATACTGTAAATGTGAATCATTTACAGTATTATTTGTCAATGGAAACTTTCACATAGCAATCATGTGAGAACTGGGTCACTTACGTGAGTTATGGTGTCTGCAAGAGCCTTTCTTTTCCCCACAAGGCCACAGCTTCGCTCCCACATCTCCTGGAGAGCACCCAGTTCAGACTGCAGGCGTGTCTGCGTCTGCGCATCCGATAGCGGAAGGATCTGTCTGCCTGCCTCCAGAGTCTGCCTGTAGAGTTCTTCATGAAGCTGTAGTTGGTCCTCTGTCCACTGTGAGATAGAAAGAAAGAAAGATACTAATGACGGTGTTTGACTAGACTTTGAAGTCTAACATTAGCACCTGAAAGAGTTGAAAAGACCATTATATTCTCTTTACTGAATAATCTTACCTCAAAGTCTTTTATAGAGCACTGGAGTTGCTGTAAGCTGCATGGCGCCAGTCCTGCTGGTGGCAGAAGTTCTTCAGTGTGTCTGAGTAGCTTTGAAAGTTTCCTCGATCCAGACTCATAGAGTTGCCACCGTCCCATCAGCCCTTCCAGATATTTGCCATTCTGCTGGACCCTCTGCTGTGTCTCCTGCCATCTTGCCTTTAGATGGGTGGGTCTCAGGATCAGATGACTCCTGCTCACAATGGAATTTGTTCGTCAACATTTTCAATGTTGGTTAATGGTAAATTCAACCCAAAGTTATCAAAGTGAAGAACATTTACTCAGGTTAAAGGTTCACTCAAAAATGATTATTCTGTCAATTACTTACTCTTATGTCATTCCAAACCTATGAGATTTTCGTAAGAAGAAAAGAAGATATTTTTAATGAAACCTGAAAGATTTCTGTTCCTCCATTGAAAGTCTATTAACTCAAAACTTTGGCACTTCAAAATGTTCATAAAAATATTGTAAAATGAATTCATATGTATTGATCATCATATAAAACGTTCATATCTCTTCAGAAGACTTGGATTACATTGTTCAATTCATATGGATATACTTTGACAATCTCTTTATGAACTTTTTGAACCATGAAAGTTTTGTGTGAATGGACTTTCAATGTCCATAATCACTTAGATTTCAAAACAAATACTTATGTGTTTCAAAACTGAACAAAAGTCTTACAGGTCGTGGAACGACATGAAGGTGAGTAAAGAATGACAGATTTTTTTTATTTTGGGGTAATCTATCCCTTTAAATTGTGGTCTTAACAGATTTTTTTTTAAGAGACCTTAGATGTCACAACTGATGGGTAACACATAATTGAGATGTTAATATCATAAAACTGCAATTCCACTGGCCATTAGCTTTGCCAGTCATCTGAAAAATAAAACCAACCACCTTTTATGTGGCTCTCTACAAGACATTTGTTCCTGCCACTGAGAAAAAAAAGACCCAAGAAACATCTTAAATGCAACCATGAAGGAGCTCCACCTGAAGCAGCACTTATCGGCTGAAAAGAAAAAAAATGATTTCATGCTGGTAGCACATGCAGTTTCATTTCCTGAGAGTGAGCCAGCATGTTCCAGTGCTGAGCTCAAAAGAGCTCTTCCACACCACATAACTCAATGAGTTATGGCCTCATCTGGAGCCCAAAACAGTTGGAGAACCTCGGTTTTAATTACTCATCAGGAGACATCCTGTTCAGCACAAATTATTACACCACATTCTTTGATTTCTTTTCCATGGCAGAGCCCCACACTGGAGGTTAGGGAATAAGTTATAAAGTGCAGTGTTATAATAGCTCAAAAAGCTCACCTGTCTTCATTCTGACTGCTCTCCAGGAAGCATGAAGCCTCATTGACCATGGCATCCTGTAGCTGCTGGCTGATGAGGACCTCCACTTTCAGCCTCTGGAAGATTTATTACTAATATATGAGCTCTGTACAACCATTTCAAAAACAATTTACACAGTACTCTATAACCAAAATTTCCCGTTGCTCTTATTGTATTAAAAACCTTTAGGGAACATCTAATGTTACAAAAGATTTATATTTCAAATAATGTTATTTCTATATATTTCTATTCATCAAAGAATCCTGAAACACAATCATCACAAAAATATTAAGCAGTACTACTGTTTTCAACACTGATAATAATCATAAACGTTTATGTGACAATGAAGACTGGAGTACTGGCTGCTGAAAATTCATTTTCAATTTAAAATAGAAAACAGTTAACTTTACATTGTAATATTTACAATTATTTTACAGTATCTCTGCTTAAATAAATGCAGCCTTGGTGAGCATAAGACACTCAAAATGTTCAAAAAAGAAAGAAAGAAAAAAAAAAAACACTTCTTCAACCCCAATATTAAGTCAAGTCGAGTCAATATTCTGGTTTCTATAAATCATAGCTAGCACTAACTAGCAATTCTTTGTCGTATCCTTAATATAATATTTATTTATATCAATACCTGCCTAAATGCAAGATATTATATGTGCTATGTGATATCAACATTGGAAAAGAGTCAAGCAAAAGAAAAAAAGGAAAAGATTTTGATTAAAAAAAAAAGCCAAATTAATTGGAATATGTTATGCATGTCTACATGGTTATTATAAAGCAACAGGATTCACATGATGAAACTAAATATTAGAAAATATTTTTCTATTGGATTTCATAACGGTATGCTCTACCTGATGTGCAGCTAGCTGCTCTCTTACAGCAGCACAGTTTCCAGACATCTGATTGGATAGCCCAGCTTCGATTATGTCAAGGAGCTCCATCCAGCACTGGCACTTCTGCTGGAAGTTCTGAGCACACAGCAGCTCTCCATACATCTTCCTACAGACAGAGATGTGCATTGGCATTCACCAGACAGTTTAGCTACAGCTAATTTTAGGGTGTAAAAACTTCTGAAAAAAATATTCAAGTAACAGTTCATCCAAAAATGAAAATTCACCCTCATGTTGTTCCAAACCAGTATTTTTTTCCCCCAAAGGAACACAACGGGAGAGTTTTTAAAAGGATTTGAAACAACCTGAGGGTGAATAAATAAAATTCTCATGTCTAGGTTAACTATCCCTTTTACTAAGATATATGGGATCAAGTCTATTTCAGGGCTAAATCAAAATGTTTGAGAATCAAACAGCTTTAATTTAGTGAAGTTTAACTTGCCTGTGTCGGTCTGTGGCCTGAGAGAAGACCTGAACCCATTGTGTGTTGAGGGTCTGTAACCTCTCCTCTTCTGCAGAGCTTAAGGAGAGTCCGAAACTCATCTGATTCAGAGCAGCAAGGTTAGGGTTCAGCCCACTCAGATCTAACAGAACCATCTTAGAGACAGAAAAAAAGAGAAAGATTTACATAAAATCAAACTGTAACCTTTTAGTTTGCCCTACAAAGAAGAGGATTAAAAAGAAAATCAATGAAAACAACCTCGAGAAGTGCCACAGATTCACCTTTAGTCTATCCATGCTTGCAGCAGAGGTGCTCATAATGCGCTCAAAGTTTTTAAGTTTTTGCTCCACTGACTTCAACTCAGTGCTGAAACAGCGGTGCTCCTCCAGCTCCTCCTACGGATCAAGAAAAGCACAACACTTGTGTAGGACATTGTATAAATGTTTGTCATCGGTCGTCAGATCAATCAGATTACTTTAATGTTGTATTTAGTCTTTTAAAGATATCAACTTGTTGCCCTTACCAGAACTTGTGCCCCAATGTCAGAAAGTGCCTCGCCAAGATGCACATGGTCACGTGACAGCAACCTGGTTTCTGATTTGATTAGAGGGGCTGACTGTCCAGTGAGAAGCTTTGAGGCCTCCAGGACTTTTTCCACACTGCTTTGCAAGGCAGACATGTTTTTCTCCAGAGCCTGTGAAAGCCATTGTTTTTTTCAGACATTGGGTTAGATGAGCCGCAAAGGAAATTACATAATTTATCACATCATAATAAAATATTTTTTTAATGACTTGTACTAGTGTTCAAAAGTTTGTGGTATTTTTTTTTTAAATAAAGTAATAATTTAATTCAGCAACCATGCACTAAATTGATATAAAGTGATGGTAACGACACATATAATGTTACAAAAGGTTTCCATTTCAATTACATGCTATTCTTTTGAATGTTCCGGAGTGTTCTAGAGACTGGAATAATTATGTTGAAAATTCAGCTTTGCCATCACAGGAACAAATTACATTTTTAAAATATTTTAAAAATATTATTATTGGCATTAACTGTAAAAATATTTAACAATATTACAGTTTTTCTTTATTTCTGATGAAATACATGCAACCTTCAACTTGTAAGTGAACCACTGATAACTCTTTTTGAAAGTTAAGACGGAATCAGTAGAAGGTAGGAAAAAAACATTTTTTAAAATAAATACGGCAGCTCCTAAAAACAATAATTCAATAATAAAAAATAAATAAATTAATTACTTTTTGCTTTTTTCATTATTTTATTTATTTTAATTTTATAGACAAAATTATTCAAAAATATACATTTATAGACATGCACATTATTCAGACAATCAAAAAAATTGTTTTTGTTTATATTTATTATTAACATCTGTAAATAATATTATTTGTTTGTGTTTAATATTAAACAGCGATTATAAGCTTTATTTTAAGTTTAAAGAAAAAAATGCCAATTTAAACGAATTGAATAAGAACTGATTCATGATTCTATGTTCTATTGTGTTGAACTTTTTTGGTAAGAGCAGCACAGCACAGGTCTCATTTGGTATTTTTAGCCCACAGAGAAAAGCTCCAGCTCAGGTCTCAATGTTCCTTTTCAAAAGCTCAACTGGACTGAAGTACTGCAGACCCATCTGTAGGACCAGAACACTTCAGCACTTAACAAGTACATGCAGAAATTGGCTATTATTTAGGCCTGTTTTTTTTCACTGTGCATTGTTACTTTGTATTTTCTTTACAAATTACTAAAAAATAATACTAAACCAGTACCTTATATTTACAAACAAGTAGTTTAATTTTTAACTAAAAATATGTCTGTGCATCATTGCTGTGAATTGTATGGGTTTGGCATGCTTTGTTGTTGTTGTAATCCCTTTTGTTGGCCACTAACCTTTTAATTATGTATTTGATTGTGTTCTGTACTTCTGACCTATTGTTTTTCGATTGATTTCTCATTTGCACCGAGCTCTCACCTGGCATTAGCAAGCATGAGCTGTCATTTTTTCAGTCATTTTTAGGTAATTGAGGCCAATAATCAGAATAGAGTTAAAATCTAAAATTACTCTCATTTAATTAACAAAATTTCAAGTAATATGCAATTAGCATTTTCCATTTCTTGGGTAAGTGTGATCAAACCTCTGTCTGATAACACTGGAAATGTGGATGGAATGAATATGTAAATTCTCTCCAGCTATAGAATATCCAGATACTATCTGGATAGGAAACACATCCTAATGTCAGATGTTAAAGGGGCCTAGATACTATTAATTACTCACACTGATGCCCTGCATCCTGCTGTTGAGCAGCTCTACGATGTTTTCTTCTCTGTCTGAAGAACTCATAAGCTCTCCAAGCCTCTCCCAGTGCTGATTTAGATGAACACAGCACTCTCCTGTGAGGCGCTCGTATTCCAGCCAAAGCTGCAATGCATTCTGGGCTTTTAGTAAATCTGCATGCACATCTTCAGTCGCTGCTTGATGTCTGAAAAGAAAACAACATTAAAACGCACATAGGTCCAGACAAACAAAACTTAAAAACAAACAAACACGTTCTGCCCTCTCTTTGATTTCAAAGTCTGATTCATTTTAGTGAATCGGTTTGTTTGCATTATTCATCTTTAATAAATGAGGCACTCAACTTTATCAATTTATAAAGATGCAACCATTTGAAAGTAACTTTCAATTTAAAAGATGAATTAAAGTAGGTGAAGGATACGTAAAGTAAAATTACTGACCGACTTCTCTCCTTCTCGAGACGATCAGACAAAAGTTTAGACGCATAAGGGTTGAGTTTGTCTTTCAATTTAGAGAACACCTTAGTTAACTGGGTCCAGGTCTCTGATTGGTTCAGCTCCCTTTCAAGCTCCTGTTAAGAAGCATGCACAATATGATCTCCAAGAAATTGCATTACTAACATTAATGGCAATGTTAAATATTTATACAATTATTATATGATTTAGAAAAAGTACAAGACTTCCAATCTTTTTTCCAGTGGAATTATTTCCTTTAGAGTTGTTTACTCACTTGCAGGTGCTCTACATGAGTTCGGCTCTGCTCAGATGAGAACACAGGAACTCTGCAGAGCTCCATCTTGTAGAACACCCCGGTTGTTTGAAGTTCTGCTGCACTCATTTTACATTCAAACTGAGCCCATTCATCTTTGATTGGCTGTAAATCTGACTTGAGAGCATTTATCTATGAAAAAAACAAAAACAAAAAAAAAACAAAAAACACACTGCTAGGAAGAATATTTCTTTACTTAAAAATGATGAATGAACTCTGACTGAAAACATCTGACACATTTGAAGATGCTGTAAAACATCAGTTACACACAAATCCATTGAATTCTTTCTAATGTTATATCTCCGCATCCACTGAACCAAAATACCCAAAACCTAAGGGATGTCACATCAGTTGATTGTGTTATGGATAAAATATAGTAATATAAAATACAAAAACAAATGATCCTTTAGAAATCATTCTGATTTACTGATTTGATGCTCAAGATACATTTATTATCAATGTTGAAAGAAATCTGCTGCTTAATGTTGTTGTGGAAATTATGACACCTTGATCAATTTAGTCATCCTTGCTGAATGAAAGTTACTTTCTTTAAAACTGAGCCCAAATGTTTGAAAAGTAGTACAAGTGGCCAATGTGCACAAACTTACTGATGCATTCTGACACAGGGTTTAAGAACTTACCTGTTGACTCAAAGCTTGGCAGTCCTGGATGGTTGAATTCACCCGCTTGGAGAATGCCTGATCTCCAGGATGTTCACCATCCTGCTGCCCGAACAGGTGAAGAGCTCCCAAAGCCTTCAGCTCAGACGACTTCACCTGCAGCCTGTCCTCTGTATCCTGCAATGAAGCAATGTCCAAGTTTTCTGGTATCAGTATTTCTGGTAGCCTTCTCAAAAGCATTCCTTTGACTCAGTCTCACACCCACAAATAACAACTGCAACATCAAATCTTCAAGCAAGCAGTAAGACGAGACGTACCTCACACTCCTGTAATGTTTGCTCAATCTGCGAGCAGCTCTCTGGTTGCCAGCTGTTTTTCACCCATTCAATACGTTGAGAGATCCAGCTGTCCATACAGCGCAAACGCTTTTCTCTGTCCGTGCAGGCCTGCCATTGGTCCTCAACATCATGTATCTAGAGACAGAAGAACTCATCACATTTCAGATACGATGGCTTTGGCAGGTTATACAGGTTACTGCAACCATGCTGTACTTCTGCACTCACCTTGCTGTCAATTTTGGCTTGTAGATTAAGCCAACTCAGATTGAGAGCTCCCAGTTGCTCATCAAATAGGATGCACTCATTGGGATTGGTGGGTTCATTCACTGATCCCGCCCCCTCCATAGACAGATGGTTCAGAAAGTCAACGTACAGCTGATGACTGGTTATTTCAGCCTTAAGATCCTAATATGTAAAAATACAAGTGTGGAATATGACACGTTAATATTTTCTAGGATTTTTTAAAGAAATTAATACTTTCATTCAGCATAGACACATTCAATTTGTCAAAAGTGACAGTAAAGACATTTCTAATGTTACATAAGATTTCTATTGTAAATAAATGCTGTTCTTTTGATCTTCCTATTAATCAAAGAATCTGTAAAAATCTATCTCAGTTTACACAAAAATATTAAGGAGCACAACTGTTTTCAACACTGATAACAATAAGAAATGTTTCTTGAGCACCAAAATCAGCATATGTGACACGGGACCACAAAGCCTGTCATAAGAGTCAATTTTTTTAAAATTAAGATTTATACATCATGAAAGCTGAATAAATAAGCTTTCCATTGATGCATGGTTTGTTAGGATAGGACAATATTTGGCCGAGATACAACTATTTGAAAATCTTGAATATGAGGGTGCAAAAAAAATCAAAATATTGAGAAAATCGTCTTTAAAGTTATCCAAATGAGGTTCTTAGCAATGCATATTACTAGTCAAAAATTAAGCTGTGATATATTAACGTTACAAAATTTACAAAATATATTCATGGAACATGATCTTTACTTAAAAAAAGATCCTAATGATTTTTGGCATAAAAGAAAGTGCATTTTAAATATATTTACAGTTATTTTTAATTATTAAAAGTAATATAGTATTATATTATATAGTAGTAGCAATTAATAGTAATAATATTCCACAATATTATGACTTTTACTGTATTTTTGATTAAATAAATGCAGCCTTGGTGAACATGAGAAAAAAAATGATTTTTCAATTTATACCCTGAAATAATCAGAAAACAGAAAATCAAGAGAATTAAAAGTGTACAGTAGGTGTACTACCTTCAAAGCCTGTAGATGTCTAGCCAGCTCAGAGGAACCAAGGGACCATTGGACCCCCGAGCTTTCATCTTCCAGTCGTCCCTCTACATGTTCAAGCCAGGAGGTCAAGCTGGCCAAGATCTGACTGTGAGACTGGTTTGTCAACAGCTAGAAGGAGGGCAAGAGGATGCTTACTTAAACAATATCTGTTTGCCAGAGCTTTGCTTCAGATAGATAAGGGGATAAGATAGAGGTAGAGAGAAAAAGAGAGAAAAACTTAGCGAGACGCATTAGTCGTACTTGTTGCTGTGTCTGGCGGAGAGTAGACAGGGTGTTGCTCAAGTTAGTCCATTCCTGCTCAAGTTGAGCCAGTCGTCTGCGCAGACCTGGAGCTTCACTATCAGTCAGCTGCAGTATCTGTGCACCTGCACGTTCTGCAGAAGCTTTCTGTGCTGAACGGCCCTCCAGCTCCTTAAAGAAGTCCTGAAATACACAAACAAAGCCACATTCCTATTTTTGCATTTTAGGTATGACCCATACGGTCATGTTACATCTGCGTAAAAAAAACAAACAAAAACAAAAATCAATCAAATTACACTCACCATGAGCTGGGTAAAGTCTGTTCTGGAGTCCAAGAGACCAGAATCAGAGAAACTGTTCCACTTCTGAACCTGTTCTTGAGCATGAAGCATCCATTCTTCTAGTTCTGTTGAGTCACGCTGGAACCTACACATTCAAACACACAAAAACACACACATTTATTTGTTACCTATTTATTTGTTCATACCTCACCACCAACAAAATGGCATTAAATAAAATATTACTTAGTTACTGCTTTTCTCACACCTGTCATAATTCTTTCTGATCTTCTGGGTGGACTGTATCTTCTGCTGTAGTTGATTATGAAGCTCCATCCAGCGTAACAACACTTGTGCTTTTGAGACAGTCTGGCCTGGCCGCTCAAGGTAACAACCTTTTTTCTGTAGGATCCTGAGTCGGTCTTGGATCTCCCACACCTGAGGCCTTGTGTCTTCCAGGACCTTGTGCAATCTCTGACAATGAGAGAAAGTGTGTGTGTGTGGGGGGGGGGGGGTTGCGGGTTCAGTTTTAACACTTGGGACTATACACATCATATGGTAGCACTTTATTTTACAGTATGTGTACTTCTCTGGTACATACATGGTAAATATATTGTACCTACAGACAAATGAGTGGTAACACAAGGTACTTACATGAAGTGTATGTACATGGTAACAAATAAGAAACACTGCTGTACTTAACAGTCATACATGCATGGTAAATAGTTTGTACATACAGACAAGTTTGGGTAAGAACGGTCACTTACAGGTAGTAGTACGGGTACATGGTAACTAATTAGATACTTTACTGTACTTACTAATGTATATACATGGTAAATATGTAGTACTTACAAACAAGTGGGTACAAACAGGCACGTCCTTACATTAGCCGTATATGGTAACTAACAAGACATTACTGTACATACTAATGGTATGTACATGGTAAACGTGTAGCACCTACGGAAAAATGTGCTATTATGTGGTAACAAACAAGACACATACTGTACTTGGTATACACGTGGTAA
>JAUZSZ010000134.1:14073596-14084807 GCA_034780575.1 Labeobarbus marequensis
AATACTTTCTTAGCAGTTCCAGAGCTTCCTTGATGCTTCTCTGGGTATGAAAGCATTGGGTCAAATGCTTGAGTAGATGAGTTCTTCTCTGGTTTAGGCCTGAAATCAAGGTCTAGATCAGAATGAGTGGGTTCAATGTCATTGGTGTGGCTGTTTTCTTCTAACTGCACTTCTGATTTTGAAAGATCTGCACATAAATGAACAGGTTCATCAGAAGAGCTTACTGCATCATGTTCTTCATCTACAGCTACATCAACTTCTAAGAGTTTCAAGCCATCCTCTGATGTCTCTGCAGTCCTATCATGAATAACTGAAACAGTATCCCATTTAGCTGAAGAGGCTGGGACAACGTGTGTTAGTGGGTTCTGGTTGGGTTTGGTAAGATCAGAGTCCAGCACTATGGTAAAGTCAGGCTTTAATGATTCACAAGATGAGCCATGAGTGGATTTGCCGTCATGTTCTCTTAATACAGATCCAGTTTCATCCATCACTTTGGGTCCAGACATGAACTGCTGCTTATTTGTCTCGTGACCTGATGGAAGGCTCCCAAGATCTTCAGTTGCTTCTTGTTCTGAGTAAGGTGATAGATCTTCTGTTTCACGGACTTCATTTGTGGTCAAGAATTTTACATTCATACGATCCATGTCATCCACTTCAGGGTCAGCAGCAACCTGCAAGAAAATATGTAACAACTATGACCCAAAATTGATACATTGAAACAATTGAAAATTGAAATTGAAACATCACTCAGCAATATGTGTGTGCTTATTCAGCTCCTGAACATTTATTATATGACCCTTTTAATATAAAACTATAAGGGATACTGCATACCTCAACATTTATCTGAAACCATTCTTGTTTTAAATAGTCTAAATCAACCGAGTTCTACACTGGGGCAGGTTGCTTAAACGGAGTCAAACACTGGACTTTTATTTGTTGGTATGTCAACGCCTTTGCATAAATTTAATAGTTCCAATTTGATTACTGACTCTTTTGATGCCCATATCAAAATGGTCTCAAAAACTGCACTTTTCCACCTAAGATCTTCTCAATCTTCTCTATCATGCTGATGCTGAAAGGCTTATTCATGCCTTTTTCATGTCAAGGCTTGATTATTGCTTTATTTTGTCTCCCTGATAAGTCTATAAAGAAACTGCAATATATTCAGAACATAGATGCTCAGGTACTGACTTACACAACTGCTCATCAGCAAATTTCCCAGATACTTTATAATTTGCACTTATAAATTCCCATACATGCACATACTGAATTAAAAAAATGATTCTAACACATAAAGCTATTCATGGGACAGCCCCTGCTTATCTTTGTAACTTAGTTGCCTCTTATTCTCCAACTCGCTCTCTCTGCTTTTCTGGTTCGTGTTTTCTTCAGAAGCCTTCATATTCATTAAAGTTTTTTCAAAACTGTCTGAGTGTACTTTATTATTTTGTTGTAATATATTGTTATTATTTTACACTGTGTAGCGCTTTGAGTTTGAGAAAAGTGCATTATAAATAAAAATTCATTATTAATCCTGCACCCAAGTGATTCACAAAGGCCCTTTATGTCATCAGCATGTGCACTACCCACTGTGCCACACTTTCAAATAAATTGTTCTGAGAAGCCATCAGGCAGAGCAGGATAACGCAGATAATGTAGTCTAAAGATAAGCTTTGACATCAGAAATGCACCTGCTTAAAGTGATGTTACACAAAGCAAATCATCCAGCATTTTTCTCAGAGAACAGGTAAAAATAAACACTTAAAAGCAAAGAGGTGCTGCCTACATTAATGGCCCTTGACGAAGAACAGAGCGGGTGCTCCATTTAGCAAATGGTTTTAGCTAGGATAGAGTGATTCTGTGCTCATGCCACCGTGGTACACTCAATGACGTTTCTCCTGCTGACACCAAAACCAGACCGAGAAAGCAAAAATAAGTGTACGTCTGTCAAAGAATACTCACCCTCAACTCATTCCAAACCTGTATTGACTTACTTTTTAACTACAGAAAACCAGATGTTTTGAAAAATGACTCAGCAATTTTTTGTACATTCAATAAAAGTCAGTGGGGTCTACTAGCGTTGTTTTGAACCCCACTTACAAATATTGCATGGACAAAAAAAATAAAATAAATCCTCTTTTGTGTTCTACAGAAGAAAGTAAGTCATACAGGTTTGGAACAATATAAGGCAACTGATATCGCTTAATTGTACTCTATAAATGTACCAAAAGCACTCAAAACATTTTTTTTTTTTCAAACACTTCCTGTGTAAGACACACCACACGAACCTGAAATGACTGGAGCTCCTTTGTGGACACTCCAGGCTGCTGAGGCTCAATGCACTGAACGGAACTTTGATCTGCAT
Source organism: Labeobarbus marequensis (assembly GCA_034780575.1). Taxonomy (NCBI): domain Eukaryota; kingdom Metazoa; phylum Chordata; class Actinopteri; order Cypriniformes; family Cyprinidae; genus Labeobarbus; species Labeobarbus marequensis. The sequence goes on from JAUZSZ010000134.1 coordinate 14,075,962, forward strand.
CAGAGTTCCCTTCCTGAGTCCTCTCATCTTCCAAGATCTTCCTCAGGGCTGGTGTCTTTCCAAACAATGTTTGAGCTTCTTGGGAGAGAGCAATCTGACCCTCTGGAGTACAGCTTGTCAAAAGGACCTCAGACAGTTTCTCAACCTCTAGAAGGTTTCCTTCCACTTGTTCTACAGCCTACCGAGAATCCACCAAGGCAGTTAGTCTAATTACATTAAGTATCTGGAGAAGGTTAATCAAGGCTATTATCTCCAATGCAGTTTAAAGAAGGCTTTGAATTTAAAAGATTTAGCTTATCTGAAGTTTTACATTTAACATTGGGTGTGTATGATTGTGGGTGAATTTTTTTGTCTGCATCTTTTACCTTTAGTGCATTTGAGTCATTAGAGCTGCCCTCTGTCCGACTCTGCAAAGAGTCCAGACTCTCGTGGCTCTGCTGTATTAACACTGCACACTTCCGATCCTCAATCATACTCTCACCAAGGCCAAAACACACATCCTGACAAAAAAAACAAAAACATTAACACATTTACATGTAAACATGACTGCATAAGATAAAGATGTGTGAGAACCTTTTATGGAGATATATTACAGCCACAAAATGTTCAGCTATTATTGCAAATTAAACACCTAATATATTATTTTCTATAATTAAATAATATAATATAATATTTTACTAATAGGCAGGGCAAGTAGAAATGATCTATTCAAAAATAAATTTCCTTTAGTGCATCAGATGCTTCTTTTACTATATGACAAACTGAAATGGAATTTAAATTGCTGTTAATTGACACAGAGCATAACTCTTAATACTGAAGTAGTTACAAAGAAACAAACTGATTTTAGTTCTCAAAGCTAAAAATGTTCATATTTCAGTTCAGTCCATTTTAAAGACGCACACCCTTCGAGAACAAACAGACCCATGACAGGAAAATGACCTGCACTGCAGTGAATTTCTCCCGTCTGTTCACCTCCTCAGAAACCTGCAAATCTCCCTTCAGATGCAGTTCACCGGCCAAGCTGCAGGCTTGCTCTTTGAAGTCCTTCAACTCATCTTGTGTCTTGCCTCCTTTTGAATTTTCCTTTGTTCTGCCATTAGACTGTATCTCTGGTGCAGTATCTTCTGTTTTTTCAATCAAGGGCTTGACATGCTTAGGGTCTTGGACCATTTGATTGTCAGATCCGTTGGGGTTCATAGCTTGCTCTCTCTTCTCTATGACCAGCTCTCTGGCCATGCAGATGCTTTCTTGAAGGTGAGCTCCATCTTCTGCCAGCATCTGCAGGTTTTCTAGACCTGCAATGCTGGCCAGAAGACTTATCTGCTGCAGTAATGCATCTGCCTGCTCTGCCTCTGCTTGCAACTGCTCCGATAAGCCCTGTCAGTCAAAACAGTTATATTAAAGGATTAGCTCATCAAAAACCATTTTAGGTGAACTGATTGAATGTTTAAATAGATTTAAAATCAAGGACAGTATGTGACATAAGCATTTGAATGTGTTCTCAGCTTAGTCTTAAAGCATTAACATTCACCTGGATTGTTTTGAGGTGTGGGCTTTCAGATGTGGTCAGTGAGGTCAGTGCATTTGTGATAATCTGAATGGAGGACAGGTGATCTGCGATATCAGATGCCACCTTCCCCTTGGCAGCTTCCAGCTGTCTAAAAACATCACTGGTCTCAGAAAAGAGCTCCTTCACCTCTGCCATCTTCTTCCTCAGCTGGCTCTCAATCACCTATTAAAATAAACTACAGTGAATTTGCTGAAATTTAAAGAGTGGTCAATGAGCTAGCCTGGTTAATACTAATACATGAGGTACATATAGGTTTGCTAAAGTATATCACATCATTTTTGTATACAAATGTCATTACACATTGTCTAGCATAAATTTAAAAAAATTAGCACTGTGAAAAGTTGCTGGTGTGTCCGAAAGTACCTGTAGCTCCAGTGGGAACTCGCAACTCTGCAGCAGCTCCTGGATCTCTGAAGATCTACGATGGAAATGTTCAATGTTCTCCTCTTGAATCCTGAGTTCATCCTGTGCAAAACAATTATATTGGACACTTATTTGATCAAAAATACAGTACAATCTGTAATATGTAATTTATTCCTGTGATGGCAAAGCTGAATTTTCAGCAGCCGTTACTCTAGTTTTCAGAGTCAAATGATCCTTCAGAAATAAATATTCTAAATCATTCTAATATGCTGATTTGTTCAAGAAACATTTCTTATCAATGATAAAAATAGCTGTTTTTTGTGGAAACGTATTGTAATACGTATTTTATTAAGACAGAATTCAAAAGAACAGCATTTATTGGAAATAGAATATTTTGTTTTTTTATTTTCTTTTGATCAATTTAATGCATCCTAAATAAGAAAAATCTTATTTACCCTAAACATTTGAATGGTAGTGTAAATATCACTAACAATATCATGCTTCTTTCCATAAATGTTCACTTGATGACAAGTTGCAAGCTATAATGATTTATTTTTCTCATTTAATATCCATAATATTTAACATTGGTCTCCAATTCTAAAAATAAGTGTATTTGAAAGTTATAACTAAAATTGTTTGTCAGCTGACAAAGGTTTTACCTGCATGGCAGACACATCCTGCTCTGTCTGAAAGGGGTGTGACTCAGCAAGTCTCATCAGCTTTTGGGTGGTCCAGCCCTCCACCTCTCCAGCCAACAGTAGGAGTTTCTCCCAAAGAGAAAAGCCAGCTTGAAGGTTGTCCAGATGGCAGTCTGTCTTCTCGGTGACCTGAAATAGCAGGTTGATGCAAATACTGAACATTATTAGAAAAATAGAGTGAGAGTATTTCTATCACACTGAGGGAACATACATCAAGCCAGCGGTCCATGAGGGTGTCAGCCTCACTCTCAAATGGAGCGTCTGCACAGTCTGGGATCCTTCTCATCAGAGACTGCAGCTGTCGACACACAGCTCTGAACTCCTCCACCCCGTCCCCAAGACCACTGAGATCTGACTTTATACTGGTCACCTGCACACATACACAAAATATAAATAGTCATGCATTTATTCATACTCATTCTGACCCCAGTTTTATCTAATGAATGTGTTGTATATATTTTACAAAATATCAGTCTTCAGTTAATACTAAAAATGACCTAAACTGATGCAGTTAATACTGCCATCTGCAGTCCACCAAGAATGGAAGCACTGTACTCAGGATTTTTCAGTATTTCTGTACCTTACTGATCAGGAGCTGCAGGTTGTCTTTGCCCATATAGGAGGCCTGATCACCAATAGTCTGCTCTGCTTTCTGCAAAGTGCTGCCCAAGCGATTTCGGCAGCTCTGGAACTTCTTCAGTAGTTCGCTCAGAGAAACACACTGTTCACGACTGAAACAGAAGCATGAAAAATGAGTCCGTTCAGAAATATGGCATTTCTCAAAGTGCTTTCCTATACTCGTGTGCATTTCTCATCACCTCTCTGTGACTGCTCTGTGTGCGTTTTCCCATTGTGTCTGCAGCTCGCTGATGGCTGTCTCTGAGGTGCTTGTCTGTGCACAAGTATTTCTCAGATCCTGAATCTCTGATTGTAGTGCAACCAGTTTGCTCTCCATGTCTGTAAGGAAGCGTAACCTGAGAAAGAGAGAGACACTGGTTAGACTGAGACAGAGGCATATCGTCTCCTTTACTGTAATCAATATAGAGGTCTAAAATTTTCAGAAGTCATTCCACATTTTTTTAAACTATCTGAAATGGATCAAATATAGGTGTTACTGTGAGGAAGCACGCATGCATCAATCATGACATTTACAAATGTATCTTATTTACTGTATATACGTCTATATATATTGCAGTGAAAGTTTATTCTATTATATACGAAGAGTTCATTTGCAAAAACAGATAAATCTGTTTTTAACAATTTTCAAAAATCATGTTTTTTCATTGTGCATTCCAATTAATCTCAATCAAACTGCAGTTGGGGTATTTCGATTAGGTTAAAAAATAACAAAAAAAAAAATACAGATAACTAACACAATGAATCACAATAAAAACATGATAACATAATAAAAAAACATGATTTTTGAAAAGAAAAAAAAAAAAAACAAGTTCTCTGTTTTTGCAAATAAACTATGTAAATAAGATATGTAATGTAATATAAATATATATATATATATATATTTTTTTACAACTGTTTTTAATTGACATAACTTATCTTGTTTTATTTGTGTGTAAATTAAATTAGATTAAATCGAGTTAAATTAAATACGCTTTAGAAATATTATATGCAAAACAGAAAAAGGAGCCCTAATTTTTTTATTGTATTTTAATTTATTGTATATTACAATTGTTATTTAATTAATATAAATTGCAAACTTAATTAAATTATGATTAAATTAAATAAAAAGTTACTAACAACGTTAATTTAAAAAACTGCAATATACAATATAAAATTAAATGTTTTCTAAAGCACTTTTAATTTATTGTATGCATAACAAGAGGAAAAATCTTGTTTTATTAAATAGATTTTTTTATTGCATATTGCAACTGTTATTTTATTAAATGTTTATTTAACATTTTTGGTTTAAGTTAAGTTAGCTTTCAAAATATTATATACAAAACAAAGAAAAAACAAACAAAACAAACAAAAAACTATAAACAGTCCTGTTTTAAAGTCTGCTGACCTGTGCTGTAGTGCAGGAAGTGTGGGTTCCTTCAGCCCATGTTTTTCGAGTGCCGCCAGCACCTCCCTCAGGGAAACCTGCAGGCCCATCCTCTTCCTACCGAATGCTCTGTCCCTCTGTTCTCCCTCCGCTCTTCCTTTACCTCCTCTGTCAGTTTGCTTCAGCCCTACAGCCAGTCTGGTCTCAACCTCTTCAGCACGCAGGGCCAGAGCTGACACCATCTCATGACAGCTGCCTGGTTTGTCATCCAGAGTTATTCTCATGCCAGCATCATCCAGCATTCGGTCTAGCTGAACCGATTCTTCCCTGGCCTGCTGAAGGCTTTGCCGGATGGAGACTAAACTGCGATTTGATGTGCTGTGAGCTGCATTGAGGTCGGCATTCACCTGCTGGAGATGTGATAGGAGGTTCACAAGTCCCATCAGGGCCGATTCACTCTTTCTCAGACATTGTCTTTGCTGGTCCAAGCATTTTGTGCGGTCGTGGAGAGTTTGCTGCAGGGGAAGATGAGCTTGGAGCTCAATGTGACTCAGATCAGCAGTGTCACTAACTGAACCACCACTCTTATTAAGCAGAAACAGCTCTTTCTCGATACTTTCATCTAGATGCTGAACAAAGAACAAAGAGGTCAGTACAAATGTAAGGTACATTATGCCAATATTTGAATGTATGCTTTGAATGAGGAAATAAACATTTCTTAAAAGGTAAAGTTATCAAATGTCATATTTTCCTAAGGAAAGCCTGGCATTTTAGATCTTTTCACCTGTGAACAGATGTTCTACAAAATGTCAAAATCAGGACATGTGAAAGGATCTAAAATACACAAATAACTCGGAAAATATGCACAAGCTGGACATTTTAACAGAAAAAAACATATTTTGTTTCAGTTGTCTGATTAGCTGATTGTGAGGTGTGAAAAACATTTTAGATCTACAATTATCTGCAAGCATGAAGATGAATTTGGAGGATAATGTACCTTTAGTTCTTCATGTAGATTTTTGGGATCTGCAATGGCAAAGTTTCTAATATTCAGAGGTTTCTGACTGATCTGTTTGATCTGATCAGAAATCAGTTCGATCTGAATGTCTGCTGACTCCAGCAGCTCTACCGCAGTTTCAAGGGACTTCATCCTGAGCAATATATAACATAACATTATAATTGTGCCACTTAAACCCTTATGGCTAACAGTAACTCTGCTCCAAAACCTAGCAAGCTCCCTTGCAACATGGTCATGGAACCTTACAATTGACAGATTTGAACCTGCTTTTTTCACAAGACCACAAAAATAGAGCTCCACATGGGAGGCCTGAGAATAGATTACAATTGAGTTTGACAAAATAGTTCATTTTTATTCATTTACTCTACACTTTTTCATAAATACTTTTCAGAAATGAATGAGAAATGTTTGTAATCAACATTTTTCTTATGCACAGAGTTTGACTCATTCTGGATTGCCTACACGTGTCTCACCTGGCCTGAATGCACATATGTTGTTCCCTCCACTGTTGAATTAGCTGAGCTCTCTCCTGCTCCATGTTACAGCCATCTTCCATGTGCTGAGAGCTCTGGGAACACTGAAGCTCAAACTCACGCCACAGAGCCTCTGTCCGGTCCTTAAGAGCCTAAATGAGCACACAGCTATTTGTATACAAAACACACCCAAAATACAGGAAAGTGGTGAAGGAGACTGACCAGTACGTGTTGGAGTTGAATCCTCAGTGAGTCAGCAGAGACGCTTGCATTGCTGCCGGGGCTGATGGGAAACTCTGATTCCAGCTGCTGACTGTTGTTAAGCAGTTGCTGCTGGATCACTGATTGTGCAGCACTGTAGCTGAAAAAAATGTGCACATAAAATGCTTATAAAGATGAATTTTTAGACTTTGAATATAAAATAATGAATAAAAATTTAAATGTATTTATTTCATAAAGTAATCATTATGAGCAATTTAAAAGGTAGCAGCAAATAAAAGTCCTAAAACTAATTTTTAGGAAAGGCAGTTACATCCTTATATAGTACTGACAGAACACAGAAACATATCCAGTTCTTGAAGGTAAATTGTATCAAAAACGTTTACCTGCTCTGAGTTTCCTGTGCTGTAACCTCTTCCTGTGCTGAACAGGGATGGATGACGGTCCTTTCTGGTATCTGTTTTACCTCCACGATGTTGGTATGGACAACAACCTATGAGAGAGAGAATGACCATACATGCATCATTACAAGGGGTCAAACGACCCCAGAACAAGCAAATACACTCTTCAGCAGCCCTAGCCAATCTCAGCAGATTAACTCCTCTAAGCTGTCCATGTCCTTAAGAAGCTCAGCAACATCCAATCAGAGCTGAGAAGTTCTCATAAGGTTTGTCTCAATGTTTGGCTGCAAGCAAACTTGACCATGCCAAGAAAACGTGCCATGTTAACACTGGGCAGGTATAGAGCTCACAGATGCTCAAGTAAAGTACCCGCCAGTGTAAAGTCATGCTGGTGTGAGAGACTGAGAAAGAATAATTTAAAAATACTCTTAAAAAAATACTGCACTGAATAAAAAGAGATGAAACAGTTATGTCGCGCACACATCACATGACCACGTGTACCTGTGAGTGGACGCGGCTCAGGTCATCCACCAGTACAGTCTTTCTCGGCAGGACACAATCCTTGACTACACCCCCCCTGCTGTGAACACACGTGCACATGTTTACTTAGTTATGTTAATGACATACAGTACCATAGACATTTATATAAAGATAACTATACTATATACTAAACATAACACTTAAGAAAACTGCTTGTGTATATGCTGTGACTGAGGTATGTACTGTACACAAATATATAAGAGACCACTTCTGGTAGTTTAGTCTAATACAGTTAGTTCTAATACAATTCTTCAGAAATCATTCAAATATACTGATTTAGTGCTCTGGAAAAATTATTGTCAATACCAAAAAAGTTGTACGACTGCAAGCAAACCATTTATTTGAAAAAGATTTTTCCTACTATCATCCATGTATTTACGGTCGCTTTAAATCCAATTAATGTATTCTTGTTTAATAAAACAATTTCTTTCAAAATACAATTTTTCTGACCACAGTCTTTTGAACAGTAGTGTACTGTAAGTTACTTTTTTCTTTAAAACAAAAAACACTTCTGGTACATGTCAGAGTCAGGTCTTAGAGCATTAAAATATTTTTTTTTTTTTACGTTTTTATATTTAATTTCTAAAACACATACTGTATCAGAATATATGTTATTATTTTAATATAATAGATATTTCCATCATGTAACCCCAACATTTCCACTCAGTTTCTTACATACCCATCCTGGCATGGCGCCAAGTCACTTGTGGAGTCTGTGTGGCGTTGAAGGTTCTCCACCTTCTTTGTGTCTGTTCTGAGATGGGTGGTGCTGAGAAGAACACTCTCTGTGGGCTGCAAACTCTCTGTAATTCTTCTCAAGGTTTCAAGATGCACTGAACACTCAGCTGCTGTGGCACATACCTGAGGTTTAAACCCAAAAACAAACTAATTCCAAACTCTTTGACAATAATGATATAATGAAATATATTTTTATCTATATAAATCGAACCATAAAATTGGACATACACAAAAAAATACATATTTTAAAAATGAACTACAATTGTGGTTTGGCAGTTCCCATTACAGGTAATGAGGCTTGCTAACTTGGCTAACTGGTAGTAATAAAGAGAGATATGCATGCAAAATATGATTATATAGCTGAAAGGAAGACAAGTAACCGTCTATATCAACCTGTCAAAACATGCATGCAGTCAATAAATGATCAAAGTTACAACAAAATCAAGTGTTGATGATTTAACCATTTTAAAATGATAAAACTGAAGTTTAAATAAAAACTACTGGACAAGGTTTAATAACATTCAGAGAATTGATGGACAGGAATAATCTTCATAAACTGGTAAAAAAAAAAAAAGTACTGAGCAAAGAAGAGACTAATTTGGACTTAAAGCAGTTAAGTTCACATGCAGAGGCATGTAGATTAAGGAATGTGTTACCTGCACGCACACAGAATTACACTGCCTAAATAACAGGACAGGGTGTTATTTAAAAAGTTGTAGATCCATCAAAAGATGCTATGATTTAATCATTAATGCTGGGACAAGTTCACATAAGGACCATGGTGGCATTTGTCCTTCCAAAGTGCCAGCTGATCTACCCAGTAT
>JAUZSZ010000134.1:14276936-14288861 GCA_034780575.1 Labeobarbus marequensis
CTAATGTTTATCAGTACATTACAGAAAATAATGAACTTTATCACAATATGCTAATTTTTTGAGAAGGACCTGTACATGCCTGAGAGCCTATCTTTCTCTCTGGTTGATGCTGGAAAAAATATGACATTAACGTAAGAGTCAGGTTGTCTCACTAATTAATTATTCATTTCTTCTTTTTTGAATTACATACGGTACGATTTAAAACTTTGAGGGTGATAAGATTTGTGTGTGTGTGTGTGTGTGTGTGTGTGTGTGTGTTTTTGAAAGAAGTTTCTTATTCCCACCAAGGCTTCACTAAATTAATAAATTAAAAACTGCAATATTGTGAAAAAGTATTACAATTTTAAATGCCTGTTTTCTATTTGAATATATTTTTAAATGTCATTTATTCCTATGGTGATATTTCAGCTGCCATTACTCCAGTCTTTAGTGTCACATGATCCTTCAGAAATCATTAAAATATGCTGATTTGCTGCTCGAGAAACATTTCTTATTATTAGAGTCAGCGTTAAAAACGGTTGTGCTGCTTAATAGTTTTTGTGGAAACCATGATATATTTTTAGGATTTTTTTGATGGACAGAAAGTTCAAAAGAACTACATACATTTGAAGAAATCTTTTGTAACATTATAAATGTCTTTAGTGTCACTTGTGATCAATTTAATGAAGAAAAAAAGTATTAATTTATTACTGCCCCCAAACCTTTAAACAATAATAAAAAATGGTAGTTGTAACTTGTGCAGTATTTATATTGAATTTGCTACATTTAGATTAAATGTAATATTTAAGAATTTATCACTCCCAATAAGGAGACTCTTTTTTTTCTCTTTATTTTTTTCCATTATATTTAAAAATATTAATTTCTATATTATGTAACCCGTGCTTGTGTACATACATGGCTGCACAACACATGGCTGACATGTGCATGCATGAGATTGAGTCCATCTGTGAAATGGCTCAACCTTAGATTAACTGCTCCTGTCCATTTGAGAGGTAATTGTACGCTAAAAGTGTTATTGTGCTATAAGGGTAAAAGACAAAACTGAACAAGAGTAAATGATGTCTGCTGCACTCTCACACAGGAAATGGTCCTGATGGATTTTGTTGGGTAGATAAAGCTTTTTAACCCCTAACAACACTGCCGTCATCAAACCATGATTCATCTGAAGACCTCTGATGACTGTTGGTCAAAGTTGTGCACAGTTTAGAAGCAACATCAGAAAGTGTGGTGTGATATTTGGAGCACATCTATAACAATACCTTCTGTGCACAGGATGATCTTCAGGGGCCCGGACGGATCCAGAGCAGAGGGTACTTCCTTTATCGGGTAGCGTATAATATATATGACTACTGTTTATTGTTCAGCACAACAAGGAAAATGAACGATCTTCTTTACATTGCTTTTCTAAAGTAGAAAAGCAATGTAAAGGGCTGTAACCATCATAGGCATTGAGGGGGATTAGATTTCCGCAATATTCAGATTAATGGTCAGACAATGTGTATTTTTCTAAAAGTGTTAATTATGAGTTTTGGTACCTCCCAATCCTACATGATGTTTACATACTAAATTGTTTTGTTCAATTTAATTTGAGTGTGCTTTAGTAATTTTATGCGTTCATAATTTTTTTAAATGTATATCTATAGCTTTAATTTATTATCTTTTTTTTAAATACTTTACATATTTCAGTTAGGTGGCAAAGCAACATTTGAAATATTCTTTTAAGTTTTGAAGTTTAAATGTTTTACTTAATGTTGTATTTCATCTTTATTTGAATTATGGATGATTGTTAATAGTTTTATGTTTTTATTATATTTTATTTGATTTTAGTTTAGTTAAAAACAGCACTGTGACATACCTACAGTATTTCACATTTTAAATATATTATTTTTTCTTATTACTATTAAAAAACACCTCTTAGTAAATATATTTCTTTGTTCTTTTCTGCAGCCACGAAATGGAAGAAGATCTGATGAGTATGTGTAAAACAAAGAATTGAAAGTCAGGTATTTCATTTTCTTTTAACAAATGAGAAAAATCAGTTAAAGCTACTTTTTCAGTTTTTTTCCTATATGTGCACTGGGTCTAGAGTCATTAATCTCACAGGACAAAAAATACAGAAACTCATATACATTTTATGTTTAATGGCATTAGTATGTGAACTTAAACCTGTGAAAAACACATGTTATCTATATAATGTCTAAACAAAACCATTTTTGGTGATTATTTTCAGTAGCACCAGACCCTGTCCCGCAGGTGTGCTGATCCAGAGCCAGTCAACCTTGAAACGTCACGTCACTCGTTCCAGAAAACACCCCTCTATTGAATTGTGATTTTGAATGTACAGACAGAATCCAAATAAAGTCTTTTATCTGTTCAAACGTTCCTGTTTGTGTAACTGTGCTGTGTCTTTTGAATTAAAAGCATTATAAAATATTTCTTCATTGTGGCAGTGTCATTTTGACCAAACTCACTGTAGCCTATGTGTTTTACTGTATATTAGAATGTTACCAGAGAACAAAGAAATACAACTTTTTCCCTCTCCATTTATTTATGGAAAGCACTAGTGCGACTCTGGTTCATTCTCTCTTTCTCTAGATGAATGTGTGTTTTTGTTACCCGGCTATCTACAATGATTAGTCAAAAAGCATTAATCAACCTTCACTTCCGATCACTGCCACTTCAGTTGGATTTGTGCATCTAAACAGCATGTTTCATGAACTGCATCCTTTCTGATAAACATCTCTTTTCAGTCCTTTATCGGTTTAGTAGAATCTTGCTTACGGTCTATTGTTATCATAAATACATATAATGGATTTATTAAGCTGTTGTCATGCTGTGAGGATGATCTGGGGCCTGAAATAACTAAGTAGGTTACGTCATGGATCGTGTTTTTTTACAGTCTACGATCGTGACTGAATTTCCTTTAAGAAACGTGTGACACAAACTAAGAGTGGGTACATGAGGAAGATCACTTCACTGGTTCTGGACAGACAGACCTAGAGGGTACGACTCAAAACACATTAGTCTTGTAGTGGGTGTTTTGGGGGGCTGGGTGTGAAAAAGGAAGCATCGGGGTTGTGAAAAGACGTCGAACGCAATCAGTCCGAGGGTATGAGAAGAGTACACAAATGAAACACACTGGACCTGTTCAAGCTCTTTTTGTTATCGTCTAATTTGGGTTAGAAACACAAACATTACTGGTTAGTTGGAAATTGAAGTGACTTGTGACCCAGGAACTTAGATTACTTTCCTCTTCTGACACCTTATGTCCTTGAAGAAGGTATACATTTTTAGAATAGAAGCATAATTAGCTTAATTTACAAACTTAATACCAAAAGAAACATTTTCCTCTTTCAACTTGCATTTTAATTGCAATATTTGCAGTATCAACTCACATGCACAACCAAAATGATGAGGAAAACAATTCTAGTGTTTTTAATTTTTTAAGTTAACTGTGCCTGTAGATAATAATTATGAAATAAAGGCCGCTTAAGAGTACTTCAACTTTCATGACTAGTGTTTGCCAATACACTTTTACAAATATTTTGATGTATTGACTTACATACTAAAACACGTGAAGTTGATTACAATTTTAACTGTAGGATTATTCTACATTACATCTAAAGTTAACATATTTGAAATGTTCTAAATTGTAATTTCATCAGTACGATAATTACAAACATATTTACATACATGGCATACAAGTTTCAATAGAAATGACATTAAAGTATATATTAGTTCACCATAAATGCTTGTCAGTAGGCTATATTCAACAGTACAATTTAACCATATTTTAAAGAAATATTAGTAGTAGGATTATGTAATTACATATAAAGATGGGTCAAAAACACTCTTACGTTCAACTAACTTTATTTAATATACATTTAATCTATATGCATTTAATTGCAGTTAACATGCAATTGTCAGTTCAAACTTATAAGCATATTCTTTTAAAAGTACATTATTTCCTTAATAAGTTTTTTTTTTTTAAAGTGTGCTTAAAAGTATATTTCTTTTTGGGGCGGCACTTTTTCAAAAACTACATTTTTGTACCTCATTTACCCCAAAAGGGTGCGTAGGCTATTTGTACCTTTAAGGTAGGCTATATATTATTCCCTAAAATGTATATATCAGTATCTCAATATGTAAAGCGAGAATATGTATAGCGTAGAAATGGAGTCAAAAGATGAATTTAATATGATAATACCACCACCGTGTGGTTATTTTCCCACTGCCTTATAGTGGCACGTTGACTAAAGCTTTGCTCCACTGGGTGTCACGCGATCTCCACTCATCATAACAGCGTCTGGCAAACAAAGTCATATAGTTTTTTTATTTATGATAAAACATGATTATAATTTCCTACATATTCTCCGTCATGAAAAACAGCAGTGCGCTAAACTCGAGTTGCCATTACTATTTTTAAAACAATAGTTTTAAACAATAGGCCTACTATTGTTTCACACACTGACATTTTAACAGGCTAAATAATAATTAGAAAAAAAACAGCGTGCAGATCGTGAGAATAGCGTGTTGGAATGGGCTCTTTTTTAAATGTTACTATAATCACGCTGAGTTAGATTTAAATGTGAACAGACATCAACATTTCCACACACACGGATTTGTATGTCACGGAAACATTTACATGTTTTCACTAAGGAAATTAGTACTTTGGACTTGTAAATTATGTAAAGGTTTTTAAATAGCCTTCTATAAACAACGTAAAATTGCCTTGGGTCTCGTTTAAAACAAGCTATCATTTTTCTTCCACAACTGCTCTTAAAATAGTCATGCAACAAAATAATTTTACATTGCATTAACTACTCTCATCTGGCTCTGCGCCATCTTTCTATTGGACAACACAGCTGTCATTCAACGCGTCCTACACTAAAGTTTTCGCGCGCGCTGTGGTACTGTCAAGATCGGTTGACGCGCGTATTTGACCTAATTGGCGTTCGGCCAAGAGAAAGAGCGACACACGTGGCCAAAGATTAGGAACGTTTGTATAACAGAAAATTCACACCGAAACGCAACAATTAAAAGATGGCAGGGTATTGTCTGTTTGGAGTTACTGACTCTTTAAAACCGCCACGGAAATTGGATAACTTCAAACAGAAAAGCTAAAATCACTATATTAGCTTCACAAAAGTCCAAAACGGCATGATTTCAAACTGATAAATGTCAAGCATTTTTAAGTGATATATTTCGTGTATACATTTTACAGTTAATCTTATTTTGTTTTATTTGAAATATGCGCTTATAGTTTCTTCTTTCGTGTTCAAACTCCCGTCTTCACTTTCAGAGTCATGGTATACAGAAACATTGGCAGGATTGTATCCACAAAGAATTACATTAAAGCTGTGTCGAGGCTAAAAAAAAATCTAATCAAATCTAAGTGTTTGTATGTTTTTCGGTTTTCCCAGTTTTGCCTATTTTTGTTTTCTTTTGTAAATGCTTAATTTTTAAAGATTTTTATTAATTAACGCTATTATTAGTCCTTTTATTAATTAATCTTTTCTTTATCTGGTATAAACAAGTTGTTTTGGTCACCTCTATATGATCTGCTATATTTTATATTTGATTCCCATAGCGTTGAGTAACATTTTTAATGAATTTTCGGTTACCTGTTTGTTCTCAGTTGTGTCTGTTTTTTAATTATTTTATTTGATTTATATAAAGATCTGTTATTTCTAATTCCCTTGAAGTCGAATCACTTTTCTGTGTCTTTTTATGAATTGTATTCTATGCAAAAACAAGCAATTTAAACAAAACTCTCAAGGATGCTCACATGCAAAGTAGCAGCCAGGTCTTGTCGCGTGTTGCCAGATTGTGTGGGATTCTGCTCTAGCCGTACTGCGCATGCGCGTGGGAAGCCTGGGGTAGGCCCTGCTGTTTTTCTAACTCTAGTTCAATCGTACACTACCGTCTCAACCAAAACAAGGCGCGACAATATCCCCCTCCTGGACGGCAAATAACCGAGGTAAGGAAGCAACCGGGCTTGTAAGATTACATTATTTTAAGAAAGAGCAGCGAGACTCCAGTGTCTGATTTGATACAAGCGTATATGCGGTGAAAATACGGTGGTGTGTTGTTTAATGCTTGCCTGGGAAGAATCCGAAGGCCCGGTGACCTACATTTGTTCTACCCTAGTGAGGCAAGGGGAGTGTACGATGTTGCGCTGCCAAATGTTCGCAACCGATTTAAAGCCCGGACATCTCTCGTGCGTCGCATGATTTAGTCCATGCAGAAGCTATATCTTTGTGGCTTTGCATTTAAAACTTTGTTACTATATTTATCAGCTATGCACGTAAACCATGTTTATAGTGATGACGCGCGTTTGTCAGACTGTAAACTCGCGCTTCTTCAGGTCATATTTTATTCTGTGTTTCAATGAGCATATAGATAAAATAAATTGCTCCGCGCGGATGCATGAATACCTGCCTGTAATCGTGAATCTGCTCGTTTATTTTACAATGCAGTCTGAACGTTCGCCGGGATTGCGACTCCGAGATGAGAATTAAATCCAATTTAACCTGACCATTTTATCGCAGCTCTGGCAGAGCAACCTGTAGCGAGCTCGGCTGAATATGTACATCCCGTCCTTTTACTAACCACAGCGTGCAGTAACCAGCCGCACAAAGAATTAGTAAATATCTTGGAGATTTTGGCATTTGTAGCAGCTTTGCACGTCGTTCGGTTCTGTTTAATTATCATGCGACCGTGGAGTGAAGCGACAAAAAGAAGATAATACCGGTAATTAATTGCTTTTATTTAAACAGGTCGTAGTACACAATTGTTTTTTGTGTTTATGTTTCTGTTAAATCTTTAACGAGAATGAAACGGTAAAAATCTTCATATCGACTGACAGCAAGTAAGAGGTGTTTCGGTGTCTCTGTGAAGGTGAATTAGGGTTATTTGACGTTGAAGCGGCATTTCTTATGGAAGGTGCTGGAAGTGAATGGACGCGTTTCGTTTTATATTTGGTGTATCTCATCTGTCTGTAAGCAAATATGATTGTTGGGATTATTGTTGAAGCATAAACGCGCCTTGCAAGCGTCGTTGTGTCTGATAACGGCGCGTGCCTAAATGTTCTCTTGGTAGGCAGTTTACTAGGTTTTGTCTATATCACTTATTTTCACACACAGCTAATTTTTCCAATTGAATTGAAACCTCAGTTGTAATTTTCACCATACACGCTGAATGCGACGTCTCGAAATTAAACCTTTGATTTTGAATATTAATGTCATGGTTATGCACAAAAATGGATTGCTGTTATGATATATAATTAAACAGGGATTGTTTGCAGATTATTTGTCTGATTCCAAATCAAAGCTAAAATGTGAACATTAGCCTAATTAGAAATGTACAGAATTTTTCTTAATGTAGGTGCTATGTTTTCTATATAAAATATTTCTTGTTATTATCTTATTACTGAGTAATAAGATTTTTTTTTTCCTGAACAGTTAATTTATTGAAATTATTTTTTGAGATTTAATTTGATAACTTCCCATATCTCCTACTGTTGTCCTGGGATTTTTGTAGAGCAGGGAATTTATCCATGGCTCAGCATTCAAAGACAAAATATGACTTCAAGAGCACTGGTAACATTTTCACTTTAAGTTCTAATACTTTCTAATATAACTTTTTGATAAATCAAAAGTGCTACTGTACATCAGTGGATGTATGTCTTCAGAATGGACGAAAATATAATATATAAAAAAATTACACATTGCATATGCATTTTATTAAAAGGGCTATCCGTCCCCACTGTTAATGGTTGCTTTGTTTTTAGGTTTGCTCTGGATAAGGTGCGTTCGTTTATCACCCAACATTTCTTATCAAAAAAGCTTGTGTGTACACGTGAATAACACTGTAAATAAATGAAACTGTCGCCTGAGCCCCATAAAAGGAGTCCTAGAAAACAGGTTGTTTTTCACCTTCACAATGTTGATCAACACCAGTCCTTCACTGAGGTGGATAATGTTTTTCTCGCAAGATGTTCTTTGGCAAAGCAGTTATTTGTCAGCACATTATTCCCCTTACAAAATGTACCTTAGTAACCACCAGTTTCACAAAACTACTACAGTGTTTACTGTCAAGGTAAATTATCATTGGATCCTTCAAACAGTATAAGAATTTAATTTATTTATGCCAGTGGTGGTTAATACTTAGTGTAAAAATTGAGTTCTATTGTTGTTATGCTATTGATAAAATCATAAACCTGCCATGCTTCCTGTGACTTTTTCAATGCCTTTGTGGTTTATTTGATTTGTTTGTATATCCCCATTGTAAGAACCTTTACGTTGTTTGAACAAGTTCATTCAGTAAATGAATTGGTCACGAAGTTGAATTCTATGAGGGCATTCAGGGAGAAGTCAACTGCAATGTCACCCCAGCAAAGTCATGCCCATCTGACTTAACAGGTTTGGCCGATATCGATTTTGACAGCGTTTGCAAATCTATCACAACCTTGCACCCTACTTTACCACATCTGCAAGTGTGCTGCTTTGGCTGAATTTCTAGTTTACAACTCTGGGTTTTGTTTTATGCATGAAAGACATGCCGCTCAAAATGTAAGGTCAAAAACAATAGGAAATAAATGAGGTGTGTGTTTATATGTTTACTAACTAAACATCATTTAGAATGGAAAGGCTATATAGAGAGCACAGGAGTCAGGGCAGGTCACAGAGTGCATAATTTGTAACAAGACCTTTCATTCAGTGGTTTGTCACTGTACCCTCTTGAGTTCTTGTATCATTTGCTATTATTTGCAGATGTTAGTCTAGAACTGTGGTTTTTGAGATTGGCTGACTTTGAGTCTTTCGACCTAAAAATTGCCAACATTGAGTTGATCAAGTCATTACAGTGACTTCAAAAAGTAAATAAGATAAAATTATTATCATTTACTCAACATCATGTTGTTCCAAACCTGTATGATTTCCTGTCTTTCTGTGGAACCTAAAAGAAGATAATTAGAGACACATCGGTAGGTTTTCTTTTGACCGTACAATGTAAGTCAGTTGTCACCAAAACTGTTTGGTTAGCATTCTTCATTCTTGAACATTGTTCCAGCTATCTCTTGACTAACTGATTGTGTTGACATTAATGTTGTGTTAAAGTGTTTATATCATTTCACCTCAATAACAGAACTGAAAGTTATGCCTCAACTTCGTAACTGTGAACACTTAGCTCAGTTGAGTTCATTAGCTAGTTCATTTAAAAATTAAATTAGAAAAAACAGACAGACTGACAAAATGATGTACTGTATTGGTAATGGAAACATTGGAGATTACGTATAATTATGTATAATTCATGCACTTCATGGATTCCTCACAGATTTGTGATGTCAGGTGGTCTGGAGTTTTTAGTCTGCCAAAAAATGGTCTTCCAAAGTTTGAGAGCTGGTCTAGAACCATTATAGACCAACATTATGAGTCACTGAGCTTGCTTGTTTATACATGCATAAATACGAAGAGGTTACTTGTAATCAAACCTAATTAGTTATTAAATCGTTATCATTATAATTTGGCCTAAATGAAGACCATAAATTAGTTTATTAGAGAAGGAAATTACATTGAGAGTACTTCACGCAGAGTGGAAATTGTGATCAGATTCATTAGAAACGGATATTAACTGTTACTTGTCAAGAAGAAATTATTATCAAAGAAATGAGACTTTGATATCTCATTATGTGGTCCTGTGCGCAATTCAGATCAAAGTTGCTAAGTCTTCGTGTTACATTATTGTTTAATGCCTCCAAAACAATTTCTTGGGTTAATGTTTTGATTTTCTGGGAAAAAGGTTACGAATGATGAACTCTGTGGTTTAGGATGTGGAGGCTGGGAATAAAAGCAAGCATTGTAGTAGCAGAAGCAAACTACATGTGGCGGTCAGTATGTCTTCGCAGCGTTGTTGTTGTTCTGGTCAGTTGGTCATGAGGGCAGAGTCACACTTTCTGACGTCTGAGGAGCATGTCAATGGTTAAATGTTCACACATCTACAAACTGTAAGCTAATGATGAAAATACATGTAACATATTAATAGTAGCAAATGCTCTTGGGATGTAGGTTGTGTTTATGATGAGTAGTCAATATTACACAGCACAACTGTTTTAAACATTGGTAATAATAATAAATGCTTCTTGAGCAGGAAATCAGCATATCAGAATGATTTCTGAAGGATCATGTGACACTGAAGACTGGAGTAATGATAGCTTTGCCATCACAGGAATAAATGACATTTTAAAATATATAAAATTAAAAAACAGTTGTAACATTTTAGAAAAGGGACCAATTCTCACTATTAACTAATTGCTGATTAGCATGTCTATTATTAACATATTGGCTGTTTGTTAGTACTTATAAAGCACGTATTCTGCATGACCATATTCTACATCCCTAATCCTACCCAATACCTAAAATTAACAACTACCTTACTAAGTATTAATAAAGTGGCAAATTTAGGGTTGTGCCGATAGACAATAGTATCGTGTGTCGACGATAGTCAGAGATATCGCCTGTGGCTGATGCCACTGATGATAGCAAGACGATTATTATTATTGTTTTTATCAGGCTAGTAATACTATCTAATTGATATTAGGGCTTATTTGTTCCGTTATATTTCTTTTTCCGCGTTTTTACAGTGTTGCGCGTTAAAACCAATCACACACGATTATAATGAGCTTACGAATGTAATGGGCCAATCAGAGGCGTTCAGATGAGTCATTGCTGAAACAGCGGAGTTTTGTTGTCTGAATTCTGACTCGTGAATTCTCTCATCATAAACAACAAAGTGCAGATGCACGTGCAATGTAAGTATAAGAGATTTATTCATCATACAAGACAGCTTCACTGATTATAACGGCAGTGCTTTTTCTGTGTAGCTGCTTTTTGAATAACTGAGGAAATGTAAGCCTTATGATTAGTAACTTACAATGTTTCTGTTGAATTGCTATCATGTTAAATGCAAGTTCAGTCACATTAAAAACATTAGGCTGTTTTTAGCCTTATACTGGAGTTGTTTCCGGCAATGAAACAAAGTAAATAAATAATTAAATAAATTAGCTCAATAATATCATGTATTGGCGATCTCACAGGCCGACGATAGGACGATATGAAAATTGAGCATATTACCCAACACTCACACACAGCCATACACAGTCATACACACACACACTCATAACAGTCTGGATCAGAGCTCTACCTGTGTTTGACGGAGTGGAGAAACTGAAGCTGGTGCCGGCGGAGGCAGAGGTAGTGGTGGAGCCGAACCCTCCAAACGCACCTGCAGCACGCGCACACACACACATGAGAGGAAGACAGGACAGACGTGGACACAAACACAGATGAACATGCGTGATGACAGAGCGGGTTTGATCACATGACCATCACTGACACGCTAAACACGTGCATCAAACACACACAAACACACACGAATGAGCGCGTGATGTGAGCTGACCATGAGTGACGTGACCTCTGACCTCTCGCTCTCATCTACCTGCTCCACTGAGGCTACTGCCAAAGCTGAACACAGGGGCAGCAGAGCCCAAACCAAAGCCCCCGAAACTAACGGGCGCAGCGGGGCCACCACTGGGGGCCAGAGAGCCGAATCCAGACGCGCAGGAGAAACACAAACCCACACGAGAGTTAGAAACACCTGCAGTTTGTTAGAGACACTCCCTCACACACACACACACACACACTGTCTCACACAAACTCTCTCTTTCTCTCTCTCACACATACAAACTCACTGTCTCTCACTCTCTCACTCACAAACACACTCTTTCACACACGTTCGTTTTTCTGAAAAGTGGGGACATCCCATAGGCATAATGGTTTTTATACTGTACAAACTGTATGTGCTATTGCCCTACACCAAACCTACACCTAAACTTAGCCCTCACAGGAAACATTCTGCATTTTTAGA
>JAUZSZ010000134.1:14368447-14389609 GCA_034780575.1 Labeobarbus marequensis
CTAATGTTTATCAGTACATTACAGAAAATAATGAACTTTATCACAATATGCTAATTTTTTGAGAAGGACCTGTATATTCTGGTTCAAACAAGTAAGGCCTGGCAAAAAATTGCAAGTCATCCTCTCTGTCAAAACTTTAGGCTTGTTTATGAAGACTGTTTTATGTACAGTGCGCGTGTTCCTCGGCTTGTAAACAAGGCACAGCACATCTAGGTTCTATGGGTCAGAACGCCAGCTCTCATGTCAGCAGCACCACACTCATGAATGGGCAGTGGAGACTGACATGGAAGAGAAGAAATTGTTGCATAAAGTCATTATTTTTGTTTTCTTTACACACAAAAGCTTCTTAAAATTAAGGGTGAACCACTGATGTCACATGGACTATTTTATCGATGTCCTTACTAACTTTCTGGGCCTTGAACGTGTCAGTTGCGTTGCTGTCTATGCAGGTCAGGATGCTTTCAGATTTTATCAAAAATACCTTAATTTGTGTTCCGAAGATGAACTAAGTCTTATGGTTTTGGAATGACATGAGGGCGAGTAATCAATGACAGAATTTTCCA
Source organism: Labeobarbus marequensis (assembly GCA_034780575.1). Taxonomy (NCBI): domain Eukaryota; kingdom Metazoa; phylum Chordata; class Actinopteri; order Cypriniformes; family Cyprinidae; genus Labeobarbus; species Labeobarbus marequensis. The sequence continues at coordinate 14,369,011 of JAUZSZ010000134.1, forward strand.
TTTTTGGATGAACTATCCCTTAACTATAAACTAAACAATGACATTTAACAATTGCAGAAAACGCATACCTTGTGCTCAAAATGAACCTAAAATGCAAAATAACAAGCCTAATTAGGAATCGTAAAGACCATTTCCAAAAGCACAAACATAAAATAAATGTCCCGTTTCCATGTGAAAAATCCAAAAAAACTAAGACATGTCTGTTGATGATCACATCTGACCTAAATACGTACAATTAACAATCGTTTTCAAGGCTAGAAAAATAATATGGACCAGAGAAAAATCTCTGAATTAAATATAATACGTATTTACACTAACCCCAAAAAGTATAATGTCTTGGCCACATTAAAAATATTTGCATGTATTTATGACAAGTGGTATTTATTTAAATACAGCACAAGCACACATTTTAATCAAAACATTTACAATGTTCTTAGGTTTGAAAATATGAAGCTATAGGAATTTTATTCAAAATGAAGACAGGTGTTGGTTGTCAAACTCTATGGAACATGTTCACAAGTTAATGTTTTGAACTACACCTGTGGTTATTCTACTAGTACACCTATATGAACTTGACGGCTGCGGTTACTAATTGGTTATAGTAATCGGGGAAAAAATGGCTCAGAAAAGTGAAGTTAGTGCTGAGGAAAGCTGAAGTGTCTTTTTTTTTTTTTTGCAGATGCCAGTTGGTTTGATTTTTTTAGTATCTAACGCAGCATGTGACTCACGGCCTCAAAATGTTTTTGGAAACTTTTCTGTTAACATCTTTGAAAAATGTGCTTCATAACATTGTAGAGTTATTACATCTGCTCCTTGATTTAATAATGTTTCCACATTGTGAAAATAACCACATCTGAGAGTGAGACTAACCTTTTTATTCAATATTTACAGGAATAACATTTTTGCAGTTCTTCTATAATAGTTCAATCAGCACACACTCCAAAGTTACCTCCTGTCAAATATTGACAGTCACCCTGAAAATGTAAAAAAAAGGAAAAACAAGAACCAAACATCCTTCTCAACTGAACAAATTCTTCAACCATGACAAAATATCGATATCTGTGCTCCATAGTAGAATAAATAAAAACCATTCGGATGAAAAGGGCAGACTTAAGAAATGATACTCTTCCTTCACAAGGAGACAGCAAATGTATGTTGTGTGCTTTTTCAGGGGAGCTTGTAAAAGCATGACGGTCCCTAACACTTTATAACCAGTGATGCAGAAGCACAAATGCATTTATGAGTGCATGATGACCAATAAATCCTGTGACTGGGTTTGAAGGCCACATGTGATGTAGTATGAAATTCTGTGAGATATGATTACTACATTTCAAGCCAAGGTAATATGGTATGAATAAAAGACAAACCATCAACAGGCAGTTTAGACACCAGGCAGCTCCTATAGCATTATTCAGCATTCAGTTCAGTACTATAGTTTGTTATTGATGAGGGAATTGTGACTATAATACTGCTGAAGCTATTACCCACTAAGTACTCCTGAGATGTGAGTAGATTTACGGCTGTTGCAGTGGGTAGATGGTCATAGGCAGGAGTGACAGTACTTGATCTGGTTTTAGTTTTAGAGCTGTTGTAGTCAAGTAAGCTTGAACTTGAACAAAGTAGACTGAATGCTGGATAAACATCTGGCAAGTTCAAGTAAACTGTTAGGTGGCATACAGGGGAAATATAATGATCACCTAAAAACAGAACAGTGTCTGGTTGAAAGTAAAAAGAAAAACAAGGAGAGATTAAGCAGAAAAAAAAATGCTCATTAAGACATGAGCAGTAAATAGTTTTTCATTCATTCATTCAGTCATACTTTACTCACACAAAAGAGATTCACTCAAACATATAAACAAGCCATCTGCAGTCTTTGTGCAGTCTCTCTCTGTTCCACTTGTTCTGGGTTGTATATACACAAAATGAAACCAAGAGTCAATTCTTCCATCAGAATCCAGAATCAGGCTTGATAAAGAGAGCGGAGAACGCAAAGGCGAGGAAAACGATTCCACCGATGATTGTAACTGTAGAGATAACAGGAAGTATCAGCAAATAAATATGGATATAGGTCAGTGCTTATGCAAAAGAGAACATGATGTACTGTAGTAAATAATTCAGTCTCACCGGTTCTGACGGAGATCTTCTGAGCCACCATCCTTCCACCAATAACAGCTAGGCCTGTGCACAGACAGTGTCCCAATGTTCCCCCTACGGCTACTCCAAATGGATCCTGCAGCACAAAAACAGACAGTTATTTAGTCATTAAGTCATTTGCTTGCTGTTAACATTGAGCAATATACAGAGTGCTGGAATATTATATTAAAATATGGCATTTAATGAAATGCAATTTAAATAATACATTTTTATGAGTTTTAGGAATATTTAAAATGGTAATAAGTATGTTTAGTTACAGTTAATTACTTATATAATTTAGAATAAAAGTCTAAAGTAATTAATATTAAATGTATTTAAACGTATATATAAATTAAAGTATATCCAGGTTAGCAATTTTTATTCATTGCAAAATAGTTTCATGAGCATTAAGAATACTCGAAATGGTAAAACATTCTAAGAAATTTTGGTAGAAAATTATTTTAAAATGAATAAATAAAAACAGATCTCATCCATTTTTAAAATGCAAAATACAGTTTAATTGATATATGAATATTTAAAATGGTAAAAAGTGGCAAAGTATTTTTTAGTAAAAATTAATTCCTTAATTCAGAATAAATGTCTAAACTGATTCATTATAATAAATTATAAATTAAATATCTCATCTAGGTTAGCAATTTGTTACAAAATGCAAAATAGAGTTTCATGGGTATTAGTTAAAATGGTAAAATGTGACTATTGTAGTAAAAAAAAAATATTTAAAATGAATTATAAATAAAAATATATCTCATCCATTTTTAAATGCAAAACACTGTTTCATGGGCCTTAAAATATTTTAAATAGTAAAATGTGACTTAATAGAAAATTTATTTCAAATTCATTCTAAATAAAAATATATCATCCATTTTTTTCTTTATTTAAAATGACACAAAGTATTTTCAGTAAAAGGTAATTACTTATAAAATATAATTTAGAATAAAAGTCTAAAGTAAGAATAAAATTTATCATAAAACAAAATAAAAATAAATATGTATCTCTCATCCCATCAGCAATTTTTTTATATTGTTAATATTCATTTTTAAAATGGAATATCTAATAATGGTAAGAATATTTAAAATGGTAAGAAATCAAATTTAGAATAAAAGTCTAATTTTGGATCCTGTGAACATACTTCTCTTGCAGCCAGCACAATAGTGGCAAGCTGAGAGCGGTCGCCCCACTCTGCGAGGAAGGTGAGGGTGAGTGCCTGAATGAATATAGGGGAGATCACGCTGTGCCACTTCTTCTGAGGTAATATGGTTGCCGCCGTCCCTGCTTCCACGTCGAGTGCGCCGTTGGCTAGCTTATAGCGCTGAAGCTGCGAGAGGAGAGGAAATCAGCCAATCAAAGGTCAGATAAGATGCTTAAGTTATGCAGGGGATGTTATTTAGCCACACCTGTGAACAAACACACTTGAGTTACAAAGCTTTTACCTCTTCATCCTTTTTCTTTATCTCAGCCTGGACCTCCTCCAGCTCCTCTTGCCCTTCATCAGGACTCATCCTAAGTCCCTCCCTCAGCATCCTCACACCAAATATGGCAAACAGCGCTGTCGATATGTAGTAGGTGTAGATCCGTGGGATAATGGTGGTGGCATAACCAAACAGGACTAATGAGAAGAAAAATAGGTCATTCATGCATTCAGAGGATTTTATAAATAACACAGGGTAGGTAAACTCTCTCATATGGAAAGACAAACTCAGTGGCCTAATTGCTGAATTATGAGCTAAAATATAACCCTAATAATAATTATATAAGACACTGGTAAAATAAAGACAAAAAGGCCTGTCATTAGAAGTCTTTTAGACCAGTACGGCATGATGATACGGTTTTAAATGGATGCAAATTTACTATAAAATTTGCATGATGAATTATCTCCTGTAAACACCTTTATAAAGACTTTCATTGACACAGAGGTGAAAATCGAAAAGAAAAAAACCCCTAGGCACATAAACAAGATCAGATCAAATTTAGGACGTGTATACGTTGGGAAAAAATGACAATGATAATGACAATTTCTAGCCTTAAACTTTAAAATCAAACAAAAAAAAATTGTCAGAATGGGTAAAATGATTGCAAAATTAATATAAATTAAGCTTTCACTAAGTAGGGACTAGCTAGTTTGTTGGGTTTTTTTTAAGACCAAATACTTCGCAATTACTGATAAATCCAACTGATCATTAAAATTATTATCTTATTGTATAATTTTAATGGTTAAACTATTCATTATAATTTTACATTTTAATCGAGGTCAGTACCTCTGAGGTGAGACAGGACAATAACCTTGTTTTAAGGAGGTGGGTCTCGATTTTGTTTAAAACTAGCTAATGCTAGCTTAATTTATTCTCAGATAATGGTTTATTCAACATGTGTAATACATAAAACCATAGGATTTGTGAATAAGTCATGTGACACCAAAAGTCTTTGGTATTGGTGAAAAGCGGAAGATGAGCTGAGGTGAAGCATATCAACCTCTGAACATGATTTAAAAAGTAAAGCTGCTTTTGAGCAACTTACCTGACAGACATGTCATGAGTCCCAGAGCCAACATGGCGCCCGCCAAAACTGTGAGGCGATTGTAGCGCATAGCCATGATGGCTGCGATGAAGAACGTCTTGTCTCCCAGTTCAGAGACAATGATGACAGAGAGGGCTGCCACAAAGGCATGAATAAAGCCCAGGTTTCCCTTATTGGGTTCATCGACACTCACTGCCGGGCCGGGTGCGTGACCGGTGGTTGCCTTCTGCAGCTGGACAGAAATTATGATTCAGATATTAGATCAATTAATAATTGTACAGTTCTTTACAAGCATCAAATTTATTCAAAATATGGAGTAATAGAAACATTTACAACATTTAGAGATACAATTCAGCATCTTAGTATTAGATTTTATTAATTTTATCTATAAAGCAAGAATTAAAGAATGGAAAATATGGGGGTACAAAACAGAAGAGTTCTTGAGATTGTCAACTACAATAGTTATTCATCCAAACAGTTTGCCTGAAGTTGGACATAGAAATGTAAAGAATCGAACAAGAATGTTATGAATGTTCAACTTTCTATCAGTTTCTCAAATGCTTCGAGTAATCCTACAGATTCAGTCCAACAAATTAACTTTTCAAACTTATTTTATATATGTGTGCTGTGAATGAATGCCATTATGATGCTACTTTAATTTAGATTGGTAGTTCTCAAACTTTTTGACTCCCAAGCTGATATTTACCTCTGTTAAAATAAAACAAATAAACTGAAGATATGATATCAATTAAAATGTTCAATCAGTTTAACTGATTGTTATTATAACTAAATATAAATCATTTCTAGACTTATTGGGGCCCCCTTGGAAGTTTGCTGAGGCCCTGGATGAGAACCACTGATTTAGATGATCCACTTACCATGTTAAAACTTAAGAAAAGCAGCAACAAAACTACAAAAACACTTACTACAAATCGATGCACCTCAGTTTTTCATTTGATCTGCTCTCAAGCCCTCAAGTCAAAGCTTAAAGGGATAGTTCACCCAAAAATGAAAATTGTGTCATCATTTAGTCACCCTCAAGTAGTTCCAAACCTGTATGAATTTCTTTGTTCATTCTTTTGAAGAAAGTTTGTAACCAGGCAGTTTTGGGGCACCATTGACTTCCATAGTAGGAAAAAAAATACTATCTTAGTCAATGGTGCCCCAGAACTGCTCTGTTTCCCACATTCTTCAGAATATCTTCCTTTGTGTTCAGCAGAACAAAGACATTCATACAGGTTTGGAACTACTTGAGGGTGAGTAAATGATGACACAATTTTCACATTTTTGGGTGAACATTCCCTTTAATTTCAATGCCACAATGTGTCTCTGACCAATAAAATGTCTTAATTCATCCCGCACTCCATGTTTGTGAAGGGTGGGCAAACTCCTAACATAAAAATATAGTACCAAAATATAAAAATGTATACTATACAGCAGAATCTCCTGAATGATCCCTGACTGTCAAAACTACATGCATCCGTTTATTTCAGCCTAATAAGTGGACAAATCTACTAGAGAGTGTGTAAGTTAGTCAAATTAGTTTGCCTTCAGTGCTACTAGCCTAATTACCCGGCTAAATCCTCTTTGACACATTTATAGTTTTAATAAACATTCTTACATGTATGCTACCTAGCAAGATGAAAAATGTTTCATACAAACCTCCGCGTGCTTTTCATCGTGAATGACTTTATTCTCTTCTTGAGTTGCTATAACTCCGGCTGAAAACAACACGACGTTGAGTAGAATAAGGAAGCATATAGACCTGCCACCGCCATGCCGCTCCCCGGCCGGAAGAGGCATATTAAGGGCTGGCTAATACGGTTTCTGCTGTGATAATACTTGGCAAATCAATCTAATACAATCCCTAATTTATATACATTAACGTTTCGCCGCTACGATCTGTCTAGCCCACCGTGGACATCTTGACAGAGAGACCGATACCAAGGCAAAGACAAAACTATTGGTTGAAAACCGACCGCGATTGGTCAGCTGGAAGATAAACGTGTACAGTAGAGACGTACGTCACTAAAATTGAGGTAGCCTATTGGTTGAAACCTCATTCTCAATGACGTATTAAGAACGCCTTCAAGGTAGGTAGAGTTGCAACGCAAAAGGGAAATACGAGATTAGACTCAATCAGCTCAAAGAATAATTTACAGACATGAGTTTGGCTTCTCTTTGTTACGCGGAGTTTCACATTTCTGAAATGTAATTATTAGAAGCCGAGTGGAAATGGTAGTAAATACGGTTTGCTTCAAGTTCAAATTCCATCTCGTTTACACAAAGTTCATTATTCATATAGTTGGCTTACGTGGAAATAGAAGGTAAAATCGGGGTTTCTGTAAGGAAAAAGTGCTTGAACAATGGTGGTTACATAAACAATTATTGAAACTAATGCAACAAAACTAATTCATAAACTTGTAGTAGGCTACTTGTCCTTGTGCATTGTAAATGCATTTTATTTAATCATTATTACCAATGCTGCTTAATCATTGATATTTTATAATTGTTCACCTTTCTCTATTTGTGTTTGCTTATGGTGTGTCCTACATCCTCCTAATACATATGCAACTGCAAATAAAGTAAAACAAACAACACTGTCATCAACTGATCAGTAGCAGGAAACAGGCAGAAAATATGTCTTTCAGTTGATTCTCTTGTTTTAACAAGTCTAAACTCTAGAGGCTGGGGAAGCTGGCTTCAGATAATAAGAAGCTGGCTTCAGTTAATATGTGGTAAGAGCTGTTTCCTTTTTAAGTCATTTGCTGACATCTAAGCAACAGTCTCTAAGCAAGCAGTTGCTGTTAGTCACCTTCTGAGGTCAGTCTGTGTCAGGGCAACAGTCCATTTCGGCCACGTCGTGTGTATTACCCTCCTTGCCCAGTTCCTTGCACATTAAACATGCATGATCAACGTGTCAGCTGTTGCCATTAAAAAAGAGTGACATTAAGATTATCTCTGTTTTTGTTTAGTTAATAGTTTATTAATTAGATTCTTATTTCCATTTAAAAGAGCTTTTTACTTAAAAATCACAGCACAAAAGGAATAAAAGCTTTGCGTTGAGTCTCAAACTTGCTCCTGTAGTAATCATGACAGAGCTGTGCAGACAGTGCCTTGTTACACAGGACATACAGTACCACCAGCCACCAGGTTAGGGAACTGCAGCCACAACAAACACTCATGGCAACATAAATCTGAAGCTCAGCAAGGTAACGCGGACAAGAGACCAGCTATTGGATAAAGGGAACAAAGATTTAGTATTTGGGGGAAAAAAAGTTTTGTTTATAAATAATAGTTATATTATACAGTTGTAAGAAGAAAATAACCTTTTTCTATTTCTAGTTAGAATTAGTTTAAACTCCCTTAGCTTTCTACCTGAGCTGTCAGTCCTCATCCTGGGCAGCAGTGAGAGGGACCGGTTCTGGAGGAGTGATGCCCGGATGAAAAGAAGAGTCCTGACTACATGATGCCATGTGAGCTGATTAAAGAGAAACCTTGGCAATGCAGATACAAATACACAAATAGTTAGTAAAATTCAGAAAAATGTCCTGATACATTTGGACTTATAAATACTTTTCAATTTGGAGGTGCATTTTAGGAAACTGTACTAACCTGATTGTGGCAGAGAGGCATTTATACACAGGACAGTTAGTCCAAGTAGGACATAGCAACCCAAACCAAATGCACACTGGACTACATGGATCACACCATTGGAAAATACGCTGACAAACAAGCACTCCAATAGCCGTCTAAGGGAATGGACCCATAGTAGCACTTGTAAAAGCAGAATGGAAAGATGTAACTCTGAAAAACACACATAATTAAGCATGTGAATATTCATTGAATGGTAAATGTAAAGTACACTGCAACAAATTAAAGCAGAAAAATATTTAAAATGTATATAAAATACAAGATCTCCTTAAACGGTGTGAATACAGAGCTCTCATAATTTGTTTCTGATTTGGTTACTATATTATCACAGTTTTTACTATAGTAACATTCTGGTTGCCATTGTTTAAAAAAAGAAAGATGAAGTGGGGAGGTAAAAAAAAAAAAAAACATTCTTCAATTTGAAGTACCATTCCAAGCAGCTTTTGGTCTGCCAGTCAAACGCCAAAGCGCGTCAATTAACCAATCAGGGAGAGCCTCATTCATGACGACAGAACGTAAGGAGAATAGTAGGAGGAGCGCATTCCACATGACAGACACCACATAGAAATGACAGAAACACCTAAAGACTACATCAGAGAAAATGTTTCCTGCTCACCATGCTCAAAAATGACATCTGGGGAAAATACAGAGTTACTTAAAACTGCATTTAATCCCAAATCACCTCTTTGATATGTCAAAAATGAACTGCCAGCTTGGGCGTTTGATGTGTTCTTTAGTTTTTCCATATTGGATTAAATCCTGAAACACGTGGTCGAGGCTGTGAGGCAGTTTCAATGAAAACTTGAGACAAAAGGCTATTAAAAAACAGCACTAGCATAAACCATATAATATTAATTGTTGCTATAGAGTTGAGCATCGCAGCAGCATGTATGATGCTCGTGCGGTCCGCTTGTGTAAAGATACCGAAGGAAACAAACAAACACTGGATATTTTAGGTTCCACTCTGTCAGGGATTTGCTGATAGACACCACTGTTCCAGGGTCAGGTAATATGTGCCATGATATATCCCACAAAGAAGAAACATTACTGAAGCATGTCTCTCTACATACAAAATCTCCAGCCACAGGGAAAAGGATGGGTAACCCATACTTGAAATTTGTGCTCCAAGTGCACACACACAGTAGTGAACATACGCCCGGGGAGCAGTTGGGGGTTCGGTGCCTTGCTCAAGGGCACCTCAGTCGTGGTATTGAAGGTGGGAGAGAGCATCCTGCCGGACCTGAGACTCGAGCCCACGACCTTCGGGTTACAAGTCCGACTCTCTATTGATTAGGCCACGACTGCCCTGTGAAATTATTGTTTTTTTTTTTCTTCTCTCTCTCTGCATTTAACCCATCCTAAGTTAACCCATCCATAGCTTACACCTGGAGCAGTGGGCAGCCATTTATGCTGTGGCACCCGGGGAGCAGTTAGGGGTTCAGTGCCTTGCTCAAGGGCACATCAGCCGTGGTATTGAAGGTGGGAGAGAGCATCCTGCCAGACCCGAGACTCGAAACCGCGACCTTTGGGTTACGAGTCCGACTCTAACCATTAGGCCACGACTTCCCCTAATATTAGGCTAATTAAAAGATCATACAAACGTGGAGGAACATCTATCACAACGCCACTGATAGCAAAAACATTATATGGTACTAAACTATTTGTTCTATTTTTTCTAAACTATTTGTTAAAATGTCCGTTCACGTAGTTTCAAAACCACCATTTGCAGTTCTACCAATGAACACAAGGGGGTAGCAGAGAAAATATAATTTGTCAGTACTCGGACAGAAATTAACGTTTCATGGTTTGAGGACGTGCATCGACTCATAATAGTATGTACGCATACCTATAAGAGAGAGTGGGGTAAATTGTGGCTTTTTTTCTTAATTTGTCCTATAGTTAATGAGGAAATGAGGTAAAACACTAATACTCTCACTAATATGTCAGGATGAGTGTCACGGGTGGTCCTTTGTAGTGAAAGGAAGAAGTTCTGCACTCAAGGATTTCTCTTGTTTTTTATTTACACACTTGTGCCGTCAAACTGTTGTATGAAAGCAATATCACACTCGTAGCTGTGTAAAATGGCTCTATATCTGCACGGATGTGATTACCTACTGTATTGGGCAAAGTGTTTTTGAAGTTAATATTTCACTCATTATCTTTTACCATTAGTGGGATTCTGATTTATAACAGGAAGTAACACAATAACCAGACTAGACAGTATGCGTTTGTCTGTTTGCTTGTACAGTTTGTCTGCCAATGCAAGGAAGCCTCATTCCCCACTTGAGCCATTAACTATACCATATGTGTTCAGTCAATAAAAGAGTGTGTGAAAGAGAGTTAACCAAAGCCTCTAAAGTATTTGACTCCAGGATGCCTCATAGAAAAGACAGGCTTCCTATCTGAGGATGTGTGCAGTGTTTCCTGCCTCCTCCCGACTCTTCCTCACTGTCCACAGTGCTGGACCCTCATTAGACTCCCTTCTGACACTCTTATTGTCGCTTCTCTCCTCTTTCCATCCTTTTTTCCCCCTGTCTATCCATCTATGATGTTTATCCACCCATTTCTTAATGCCTTTTTTTTTTGCATCTTCCGTTTTGCGTTCCCCAAACACACATACACACTAGCCCCATTGCTCACAATAACTTGGATGTATTTTTCAAAGTCTCTCGCACTGTATATCTGGAAATTCATCAATCCATCCGTCCATTCACCACTTGTCATCTGTATTTTCATGGGATGGAACTGCATAATCATTTCTAATTATTATAACTGAATAACATGAGAATTTTTGCTGCATACCTTTATTTTGTGAGTTGTAAAATCCCAATTATTTTGAGATATAGTCAAAATGACCTTTTCACTCTGTGGTGGAAATGGGCTTCATTAAAGATGCACTACTAAAGACAGTTTATTTCAAAGGTTGACTGAACTGTGTAATGTAGAAAAAGTTAAGAAAAAATAAACTTTTGGGTAATTTAATATAAGCAACTAATAATGTAAAATTTAGGACTTGCAATGTCAAGTTTGAGGGTGAAGATTGAAATGCCAAGCTATTGAACATGCTCATTTGTTAACTGGTTCTCAGTTCTAACAAAAACATTTGAGACAAAACAATTCCACCTTGATACCTGCCACTGTGGCTAGTCTTGACTTAATTGTGGACTAATATTTTCATATTTCTATGTATTTATGAAATGTAAATATTGTGATACTGTATTTACCTGTAAAGTGGACAGTCTGAGCTATTATGAAGCTATAAAGGCTAATAACTTGGACCTCATTGTTGCATTGCATATATTACTGAGCATGCACATTGCATTGCAGTTGGGGGAATACCCATAATCCCTTGCATTTGAAAAATGTTGTGTGTTTGGTCAAAACAGAGAGAATTATGAGGATGTGTACATTTAATTTTCATTTAGAAATTAAATCGTAAATATTTTATGTAGTGTTGATGTTTTTTCTTTGTTTGTTTGAAGTCAACATTAGCTTGATTAATGTTCATTTTGGTTAAGTGTGTACAATTATTCAAATCTACTCAACTAACAGCTGTTTATTCAACTCTCTATTTAACATTTTAACAAATACTTGTTGTAGAAAGTTAGTTGATTTAACTTAATATGTTGATCATGTTGGTGAACAATCAGGTTTTTGATATTTGATCTTAGATTTCATGTTTTACAAATCGTTTCCCATTTATTCAACACAGATAGGCCTATATTCTGGACTCTAGTGTACAGTATAATATCTGGGGATCGCGTACACACTCATTCTTCTCTTTACCCTCTTCGTCCCATAGGCCTATATTGATATTATTTCTATATATTGATCAAATGTGGAAAGAAACCCTAACCCCATGCAGCACTTACATGCACACTCTCAAAAAACCATTAAGAACACTGGACCATTCAAAGTCTTGAGTTGTGATCTTCAGAAGAAACCCAGATGTGTTAAAAACGTTTCTCTTAATTCTCTTAAACCGCTTTCTTTTAATGCCATTTGTGTTTATATGACACTTCAGAAAGATGCTTTTCCAAACCCATGAGTGCATAGAAACATGGCAGGTATAATTGTGTATTTATATGTTGCAAAGTGGTACTACAGTTAGATTGTGTTCATCATTTTGCTTTCCCACTCTATTGTCTGGTTGACTATAGGTTCTTTTTCCATGGCTTTTCCATGTTTTCTTTTCCAATACCCAGCGCTGATGACAGAGCAGGAACTGGCACACCTTGGCCAGACCCACTGGGGTGTAGTAGGCAATAGAGCATTCAATTATTATATCATGCTTAAAAATAACAAAAAAGAAAACGTATATTTTTAACTTACACCGAGTCAGGTCAGAAGGAGATTTTGAATGTTTTTGAAGCTGAAGTGTGTACTTCTGTGTCTTTTCTGTCACCAAATGAAATTGGTTTGATTGTTTCAAATTGGTTTGCAAAACTCTTCACCCACCCCAAACACAAAATTAAGCTTAAATAGCCAATCTTTGTGTTCAAATATGTCTATGTTCATGCTATAATAGGCAAAAAACAAAAAACACTATGTGACAATAGTATGTCCAAATTCACAGTTTTCACAAAACAGTAGGTAAAATGTTCCCCAGATAACTTACTACTTCTAGCAAGATTCTGAAGTGAGCATTCGATGGACACTTTACTATCCCATGAGGCCACAGGAGAGGAGTTGTGAATGGCAATGAAGCGATGCCGCAGGTCACATGATAGTGAAACCATGGAGAATGTAGTACATCCAAATTTCATTCATACTACAAACATGCATGAGCAAGTTTCAAACCGAATGTAGTATACTGTATGTGATTTCAAACACATCTAATGTCTACACTTTTCACACAAATCAAACTACTGTAATAATGGCTTACGCAGCATAATAAATTACCAACACAAAGAGGTCCCTTTGATGGCTTTTTCCAGTCCGAAAGATAGGAAGTGCTCTCTTTTTTCCTGATCCCCTGCTCAGAGAGGGAAGTGTTATAGGTACTACGACTCCCAGCAGAAATGACCAGGACAGGAAACATGTGGTGGTTGGAGACTTAAACTCTAACCCTTTCGATCAAACCCCCCCACCTGAAAAACCAAGGCTTTTTAAGACTCATAATGCATCAGTTCACATGTCCCTACCAACATCAACCAAAAAGAGATTAAATAAGCATGCTAAAGTGTAAACTTACTACTTCAAAACTATACATCAGGCAAACACAGGCTCAGAAATGTTTCTGGTCTTCTCAGACAAGCTTAATTTCACACAAAACCAAGTCAGTTTTGTGGTTAATGGAATATTAAAGATGTTAATCTATACCTGTTTATCAAATTACTTAAGAAATGCTTTAACAGTATCTTTTTTCAAGACTTACCTGCACATAAAAACTGCTTTTTCTACTATATGTTTAGTATTCCTATAATTAAGCCTTCCACACATTTCACTGATCCATTAGTTATGTCCCACATGGGGAAACGTAAAGTTGCCATAATTGTAAATGTTTAGCCACTGTCCTCAAGAAATTCTGTAACCACTGTAAACAAGCAACAGTTGACCCAAGGCCTGATATTGTCCATCACTCATATGCACAAGGCCTTAGTGCATTGTTTGCTTAGAGATGTCCTGTATCATGCGGCTTACTGTTACACAACAAAAGATACACCCTCCCCTTCCCAGTTTTATCCTTTGGATCCACCCATATTCCACTGGCAACTTCCCTGGTACATTCTATCTCAGTTTGCTGGAAAAACAAGGGAGGTTACCATTACTCCGCCAACCTCCTTACCTCCAGAGAGGGGGGAAAGAAATTCTGTTAATGACTGAATTGCTGTAACACTTTACAGTACAGGAAACATGGCCACTCAGATTATTTACAGACAATGGAATGTCAAAGTGTCTTCCTCTGCAAAATTAATCTGCTAGTGGTTTACAAACAAGCCATAATGTAGACATAAAGACAGTTTTGTACATTTAGGAATGTACAATTAATTTATTCTAATTATCCTAAAAAAATAACTCTTGTCTCAAAAGGTGCAATTCAGATCCAAGTATCAGTTAATATTCTTGTTTGGCCAAGATCTGTGAAAATACCAGTTTTTAAAGGCATTTAAAGCACTTTCTGAAAGCAATTTCTGTTATTTGTTATTTTCTTGCAACAACCATTGGCTTTGGCCCCTATAATTTAAAAATATGTTTTTTTTTAAATAATTGTATAATTTTGTTTAATTGTAGGCTATATATTATTTCTCGAACGTGATTTGCGAACGTTCGTTTGCAAATGTCCAAAACGGTATCGTGGCAATTCATACAGTTTTACGTTTTGTCAAATTAGTGTCAAAAGTTTTATGAATTAATAAGATCTTTCGTTTTGTACCATTGGTTTACGCCCCACTGAGTGTTATAGGTTTTATAAAACTGTACGAATTCATACAAAATTGCCATCTCATAAAAAAATAATTATATTTTCTCGTAAGTTCAGTGTACGAAAAAAACTTTAAAAACTTGAATTTAAGACACTATGTTTGTGATTTCAATTCAGACTCCATAAGCTAACTTTATCGACTAAAATAGGAATTGATCTACCTAATAAAGTTTTTTTAATAAAAACCTCTCTTTTAAAGAAAAAAATCATTCTCCGTTCAGATTTTTAATCACAATACTTTAAAGACCCAACCCAACTTTCTTCAGACTGGTTTAAACCTTAATTATGGGGTCACCATTACTCCCTAACCCACCCAGCCTTTAGAGCAGTTTGTTTAGTGGAAACTGTGCATTTCGCACATCTTCAATTCTTGATTCAATTATCTTCCTGTCGTAATTGATCTCGGATAATGTGACTCTTTTGTTTAGTCCTGGAGGTCTATATTCTTCAGACCTTCGACCTCTAGAGTCTGCAGACTTTAAATGAACAGTAATGTCTTTGATTAAGTGTGTCGCGCTCCTCCCTCCCTCTCCTTCCTCTCTATCTGCGCACTTCAGTCACGCGTCAGTCAGTGAGCGCCCAACAGGTCTCTATCAGTGTCAAACTCAGAACAGCCGCAAGGATTTCTGTCCTTTACATAGTCTTTTCTTCATCCGTCTTTGCAAGATTTGAGGATTTTAAAAACGTACCTTAAAGAGCACAACTGTGTCGTATTGCCGTGATGAGGAGTTAAGGAATTTGTGAATTTTGGTTTCATGACGGGACGGTCCAGCGTTACTGTCGGGCTATGGCAATGACATCTCATGTGCTTTCTCTCGACATCCTCTTTACCATCAACTTGGTTATAGGTATGACATAAGCGTCTCTAAATATACAAAATATACTTTAATACTGAATATACAAACACTCATTATCACCATTAGCCTACTTTTCTCATCATAATTGATCAAGAGTCTAACTGATCGGCCTACGGTTGCCGCTGCATAGTTTCCTCATATTATGAGTTATAAAAGCTCTATTAAAATATTTTCTTGTGTAAACTGTACACCTGTTACTGATTTGAAACAACTGTAGTTGTTGTTTTTTCCGCGTTTTCCTATTTTACCTGTGGTAAATAGCTTACATTTTAAAGCAAACAGCATGAATTACTGATTCATTTAAGGAGAAATAGTTTTTAAAAAATTATAAGGTAAAATAATATTGTGAGCATTTTGTTTATTGCACTATAACTTTTATAATAGAAGCATTCCCAGAAATCCTTGCACAAACTATAGCATTTGTATAGATAGTTATTGCCTGTCAGTTATATACATTTTTGTTGTTGTTTTATGTTGCATTTATGATATTTTATGTTATAGCATTGCTTTATTGTTGTGTTTTTTTTCTTTTGGTGTTTTCTGTGCTCTGTCTTAATGTTATTGGTTATGGTGAAGTCAAGTTAGATAAGCTGCAAGTCATCATGTAGTTTTTCAAAATTGAATTAATATTATTGTCAGAACATTTTATATTAGCGTGTAATAGTCAGAATGTTCTGTTATTTCATGAAATTAGCTAAATGTTGTTGCTGTGTTGTTGCTTTTTAAAGCTTTAGCAACCAGAGCTTAAATTCATAAACCAAATTTAAAAGCTTAGAGTTGTTTCAGCATAAAATTGCATAATTTATTTATTGTTTGATTTTGAAAACACCATGGGGTATGTAATATATAACAACTGCACTAATCAATGTAACCTTTTTTCTTGTTCCAATTCACCACTGCTAAAATTGAACTTATTCAAATTAAATGTATAGTTTCAAGACTTCAGATGGGCTCTAGTGAGAGTTTGCTTTTAGAACAGTTAAAAATAAACCTCCGATTCTTTCTTGCCCTTATCTTGTAATTCCCTCAGTTCACTCTTAATTCATCAGATACAATCAAGCCTTCACCACCATTGTTGTTTCAAATGCTTTTAGTGCCAGGCAATTTAAATGTTAAAACAAACAGTTGAATAAGTTAGTCTCCATGGAGTGCATGTGTTTTAGCATGATTGTGTGTGCCCCTAAGAGTGTGTGTGTTCCCAGAGCTAGTTCCTCTGGAGCAGGAATCCCACCTCAGGCTTTGGAGCACGGGGCCATTTAGCCCAGCCCCGGCCCATCTGCCCAGGCTTCCTGTTTTGACACATCCAGGCCTCCGTGCTGCTCTTGCAGTTCCAGTGGAAAAATATCCCAGGGTCCCACATTACGCTGCTCCATTCCACAATGCACTGTGCCATACTCTACACCTTTGCATCCCTTATATCCAATGTAAAACCAGGCCAGGCTATGGAAAGGCATTCATGGTCCCATCACTCCAGTTGACTGTGAATCCGTGCTTATGCAGTAGTTTGAGCCTTTGTTTGAGTGGCAGAGCAGCACAGTCTTTCTTTTAACTGCACATGCCTTTTTCAAAGATAAATTGTTGTAGTTTGTTGATCATACAGTAGATTTAACCTGATGGTTGACGCATAGTCTCTTTGCAAATGCGCTTGAGATAAAAGAGAAAAGGGAGCTGCTTTCAGATGAAGTTGAAGATAAAGTGAAGTTTAGGATTGAACTAATTTATTCTGGGCTTAAAGATAACCATATTAGGGAGATCCTTGGAAAGGTGCATGTTGTACCTCTTTAAGTTAATTTAGTTTTGAGGGTATTGTAATATATTACAGCCATTTGCACAGTGGTTTATTATGCTGAGGATGGTGGTCCTACTGTCTAGTGTTTAGTTTTAATGTGAAATATTGTGATATGTTGTCTAGATTCCAATTTGCAATGGATGTTTTGTGTCTTTCTTGGTTTAAGTTGGTTTAATTCAAAAAGCAGGATTTTGGTATAATCTGTTTCTTTACTATATTATTTTATTTTACTTTATTTTAAGATTATTTTTCCTCCAAAAAACACTAGTGGCAACAAACCCTAAACCTAACCGTAACCTTAGTAAGCACATGTTGCTAATTTAATATTATCCAGTACTCACAAAAACAAAAACCAAAAACCAAATCAACCAGACTTAAGTTATTTCCACCTGTAATAAATGACACATATGTGACCCTGGACCACAAAACCAGTCTTAAGTGTCAGTTTTTCGAAATTTACAACATCTGAAAGCTGAAAAAAAATAGCTTTCCATTGATGTATGGTTTGTTAGGATAGGACAATATTTGGCCGAGAGACAACTATTTGAAAATCTGGAATCTGAGGGTGCAAAAAAAAAAAAAATTTTCAAAATATTGAGAAAATCAAGTTGTCCAAAGACCTTAGCAATGCATGTTACTAATCGGAAATGAAGTTTTGATATATTTACGGTAGAAAATTTACAAAATATCTTCATTGAACATGATCTTTACTTAGTATCCTAATGATTTTTCGCATTAAAGAAAAATGGATAATTTTGACCCATACAATGTATTGTTGGCTATTGCTACAAATATACCCATGCTACTTATGACTGGTCCAGGGTAACATATTTGCAATATTTATTGAGTAATACATTTATTAACACCGTAAAAGTAATATTTATGTGTACACAAATGTACCCTGGACCACAAAACCATAAGTAGCACGGGTATATTTGATATGATGTATAAATCTCAGTTTCAAAAAATTGACCCTTATGACTGGTTTTGTGGTCCAGGATCACAAATATATAAAATGTATGTAGAGCAATTATGAAAATACTATGATAAAATTAAAATAACAGAAAAAAGTCATTATAGTTTCATATTCATTTGTGTAATTTTCACCATTATTTCCTCATGACCAATTATATGACTTGACCAATTATTATTAAATGTGTTATTATTACAATATATATAGGTAATATACACATGCAAAGCTGAATTTTCGGTAACCATTGTTTCAGTGTCAGCCTTCAAAGATCAGTCTGATATGCTGATTTGCTGCTCAAGAAACATTTCATATTATATTATCATTTTTGAAAACAGTTTTTTATTGAAAAGCTTAGTATTTTGGTGGAAACCGTGATACACTACCTTTCAAAATTCTAGGGTAAGACAAAAACGTAATGCATTTATTCAGCAAGGACACATTAAATTGATCAAGTGTGGCATTTATAAATTTACAAAAGAAATCAGTTTCCACAAAAATATTCAACTTTGATAATAAAAAGAACGATTATGTATGTATAACAGTAACTTTAGTTGTTTGTAACTGTACTGTGGTACTTTTTGCAAATCAAATTCTAGCTGTGTTTAAAAGCTTGTGTAAAATCATTGTATCAGTAGTACCAAATAGAAAGTTGTTTTACTTCTGTCTTATCCATGTGTTACAGATGTTTGGCTTTCATAAGCCGAAGATGTACCGTAGCCTTGATGGATGCTGCATCTGCAGGGCAAAATCCTCCAGCTCTCGTTTCACTGACAGCAAACGCTATGAGAGAGACTTTCAGAGCTGCTTTGGGTGAGTTGGTATCTATGATGTGCTTGTGGTTCCTCTGTGAAAACATGATATTAACATCTGCCTGGTTTAATTACAGTGAGTACAGGATTTGTATAATGTATAATGTTGTTTGTTTGTAATGTGAGAACATCAATGATTTCCATATGCATTATCATATTACAATGGGATACTTCTACAGTTTAGGTGAGACTCGCTCTGGTGAAATCTGCAATGCTTGTGTTCTGCTGGTGAAACGCTGGAAGAAGCTTCCTGTCGGTTCCAAGAAGAACTGGAATCACGTAAGCTCTGTCAAATTCTCCAAGCTCTAACCAGGATATATACACACATACACACTCACACAGCCTCTTATTTATCACACTTTAGTCTTTTCAATTCGATTTTCAATACACATTTTTCCAAAGCAGCCTTACACAGAAACACCCTTAGTGCACAAGTGAACTGTAACTGGAGTGGCTACTCCCTAAGATGTTAAAGTAGATGAGGAGGAAACCTTTGGAGGAACTGAGAATCAGCTGAGGAAGCCCACATCCTCAGAATAACAGATATTTCAACAGTTTCATACATGCACAAATGTTTATTTGAACAGATGCAATAGTATTAATAATAATTAGCTACATATTATTACATGGTCACTACTTTCAGTTGAATAAGATTCTAATGAATACAAATGAAAGCCAACTAGTGGAGTCATATGATATGAATAATGTAACCATGTTTGGGCCCACTAATTACAGATAACCTGTTGTAATTGATCTTAATAATAATAATAATAATAATGTATTTCTTTATTGTCCTGTTTGTAACTAATCTAATTGTAATTATATGACAATAAATAAATACATAAATAAAACAATTATAAACCTCACCTATAATATAATATAATATAATATAATATATAAACAAAACAAATATGTTTTGTATATTATTTATATTATTTTGTGTTTTAGGCATTACATTATATGAAAAGAAATACAAATTATTTTAAACCTGACCTGTAATCTAATGTAATATAATGTCTAAATCACAAAAACACAATTTTTATCATATTTGATGGTCAGGTTTAAAATAATTTGTATTTATTTTCATATAATGTAATGCCTAAAACACAAAATAATATAAATGTATGTATCTTGTTTATAACCAACATAACATTTTATATTATATTATATTATATTATATTGATCAGATTTAAAGTTATTTTTGTCATGTTTGACATGTCAAATTTGAATTTGATTTTGTGCTTTAGTGCATTATATAAAAATTAATATAAATTATTTTAAACCTGACTGTCACAAACACAGTTTGATATAAATGTATTTATTGCTTTGTTTAGAACTAACATAACATCAGTTTTATGAAAATAAATAAATAAGTACAAACATACATACATATATATATATATATATATATATATATACAGTAAT
>JAUZSZ010000134.1:15156952-15171838 GCA_034780575.1 Labeobarbus marequensis
ATGTTCATAATCTGCCTGGAGTGCTCAAAATTGTGAATATGAATGGGAATATACTTCAGAGATAGTTTACTCATAAGAATTTTTAAGGGTACCAATAATTGTGTCCAACGTGTATTTGAGAAAAACATTTATTTCATAATGAGATTTAATAACCTTATAATAACCCTGATCTATATCTTTATCTTCATTTGACCTTAAATTTTAAGTCTAAATGTTTACATATCTGCATGTACCTTGTAATATGATCTAGCGACAAGTAAAAAAAGCTCAAAGCTGAGATATGGAGGTTGCTGATAACGTCTGTTTAACCAAAATTTGTTGTGGACCATAACAAATACAGCTACAAAGTAAACAAAGTAAAAGAAAGAAAATGGTGGTTTTATAATACAGTTATGTAGAGGTAATTAATTACTCAAACAAAATTAGGAAAAAAATGGTCAGGCAACCTTAATTGGACAACTTGAGATGGATTAATTGAAGTCCATCTGAATGTTCACAAAAAGATTTAGATTTAATTATTTAAAAAAAATAGAAAAATTGAAAGTGGTCAAGCAACCAACTTTATGATTTTTGAGATGAGATGGGCTGACCGTCTTCAGTTGAACTTGTATTACATTTTTCACAGTGTGTTATGTTTCAAAACAGCATTATGGAAATCATTCCTTTGTGCCACCAGTGAGCTAACCAAAGGACACAGACAAAAGTGAGAGGAAAAAAAACAGTGTCCCCTGGCAAGGCACACATTACAATTGTTAATCCACATCATAAAAATGCCATTATTGAAGCTGATTTTGAAGTTTATCATTCTGAGCTCTCATCATCAGAAAGTAATTTAGTCAGTGCAAAGTTTTGTTATTTCTGTCCTGCGGAAAAACATTTATTGACTCTTTTGCTTTTCAAAGGGGCTGCATAATATAGTGTCTGACAGTGTGAATCATTCCGCTGTCTCTTCTGTGTTTATCAGTGCATTGTCACCATGGGCTGCCGCACAGAAAACAGAGTCTCTTATCAAGGCAGACCTCATGGTATCCTCTTAAGAGAGTGCAACACTGACACCCATGTGGACCCTGAATAGATTTCAGAGTCCTCCCTGTTACACAATGCGTGCTGTGTTTGTTTTTATGTGTTTGCATGAGTGGTTTCCTTCCGTTGACCTCTCTTGTAACCTGATAGAGAAGAATTTAGTTACGGAGTAACTTTACTAAAATGTTTCCAGAGTTCAATTGAAATTAAATGAAATTACTAGATTTTTTTTCTCAAAAGAACATATCTGAATTAAAGCTGTTTAATTGTCACACCACTTGCAGACAACAGCCAACAAGTGAGTCTACGCTTGTCGGTAACTGGGAGAAAGTGAGAAAGAGAGTGAGAGTTGTTGCTATGGTAACAGGCTCTTTAATTTAGTTTTCTCTTTGATAGCCATACTGTATGAACAAGTAGCTGACCCAGTAAAAGTCATAAATAAACTCTTAAAGGGATCATTCTGTTTTAAGGAAACCTTTTCTTAAATAATCATGACTCTTGAGCATCAACAGATTGATAAGAAAATGAAGCATTCTACATATTTAATATAAAAAATGCAAGATACAGGGTTTTCCTTCAGTGAGTTTGTCAGTCTGTATGAATATTTATGCATTGGTTTGTGTGTATGTGACTCAGAGGTGTTTGTTTCTGTTTTAGGTTATGAATATATTTATCAGTAAATTTATTTACAGTCCCGCTCCCGACCTCGCAGTGTAGTTATTATTTGCTTTGCTACGTAAGACTTTGGTGGAGATTACAAAGTCCTCAATTCCTCAGAGACGCAATTGCATCCTGTTGATAAAGATACAGTTCCTATGTTAATGTGCAGCTTTTTCAAAAGACTTTGTGCTGGACACAAGATATGGTTTGAAGTTGTGGTTTAGTTGCTGTTAATGTGGAATAGCTATTCTGTGTGTGTTCTCCGACCTGATTCTATGGCATTTCCTAACACACTTTTCCTGTTGAGAGTTATGTGTTTTATCATGCGTTAAAGAGTGCAATGATGTAAGGTCTATTCATTCAGCCGATAAAAATTCAGTTGACTATATATTCCTACTATAGTGAGTCATGTGATACGTGAGGAACTGTGAATATATTTTCAGCCCATCTGCTGAACAAACTCAGCCCATCTCAGTCGATCTGCTGAACCAAAAAATGGATTCAGTGAAACTGTTGATGTGTTTACTAGGAAATTACTGTGGGGGCCGCAGGTTTGTATTCAGACAGGTTTTATCAACACTACTGCTGCGTTTTCCCTCTCTGCTTCAAAGTATTACACACAGGTGCCATTATCAAAGCTTTCTTTCCCAGCAGGCCTAATCATCACCCATAATAGCATGATCAGAGGAAGCCTGCGAGACCACAGCACCTGTTGGCTCTGCTCAGAGCAAATATTGGTCTTCTCATAGAATGGAAACGATAGAGACCAGACCTATATACCTATTTACCAGTGCACATTTTTGTGATTTTGGTAATGACCAAAATTCTGTATCACTTTTTTTTTAAAGATTGTGATGGTTTCATGGTTTATCATGGCTTTACCCTGAATGGGCCTTTATATGAATCTGAATGCATGAATTAGCTGCAGAACCACTACATTTTAATCACTATCCAAAAAAAGATAAGTAAATTAGATTATAGAATTTCACAATTTAAGGCAAAAACAGAATATCCTGACTTTAATTTTGTGAAACTGTACTACATAAAACATGTCTGCACCATAGGCGTAGCTTGACGTTTGAGCTTGGGGGGAAGGACTAAGCCAGTCAATCTGGTCAGTCAAACTTATAAATACATTTTAGCATGTGAGGTTGTCATGGCAACCAGATACATTGCACATGAAATTGTAAAGGTTGCGCTGTCTAATTTGCTGTGCTAGCAATTAACACGTTCAATAGAATGCGCTATAAACATGTTTGTCAACAGAATCGCAAAGTAGACATTAAGCAAATCAACGAGTCAATACCCACTGCTTTAAAACAGATATTGTTAGGCTTGATTCAAGTTAAACGTGCAAAAGCAGGCAAACAAACATATTTAGTAACGTTAAATCTTATATGGACGATTAATCAGATTATATTCAGAAATCTATTTCTAGGTTTTGTTCTGTGTGTATTAAATTACATGTGGATGTAAATGGTCCTTTTCCTGACATAAATGTAAAACACAGAGCTGCTACGAGCGTCCTGCGGATCACCTTTGAGATTGTCTTGGTCTGGAGATGTCAAGCATCAGCATCATCTTTGGAACAGCAGTGATAAAGTAGCTATGTTTCCATCCAAAGTTACAAATTAAGCCTATGTGCAAAATTGAAATATCACATAAAACATTTGCAAATAAAGCACCGTTTCCATTCAATGAGTTGAAGAGAACAAAATTGTCACTTCCTGATTAAGTTGCACTAAATATCATGAAGAAAAATGTAATTTGCTGCAGTAGGAGAAGTCACTGTGTATAATAATTTAGGAGCTTCAGAGCACGCAGATGAAACTCGTTTTTATCATATTTTCAGAGCTTGCTGTTTGGGAACACGGTTCTGGGAGTTAATCATAACAAAGCACTTTGATAAGACTTTGCTCAAGCAATTTAAAATGACAAAACAATAGGTTACTTGTGTAACCCCGGTTCTCTGATAGCATTAAGTGAGGTGACTCACTATGGGATACGCCCCTTCCGCGTATTCCTCAGAAGCCCTATTACATTACGCCAGCCCCAATTGGCTGGCAGACGTGACGTTGTGTCTGGGAGTGGCCTCCCCACCCCTCAGTATAAAAGGAGCGACCCAACGTCACTACGACATTCAAAACAAGCACACCTCTTCCTCGCTTCACACAGCAAGGAGGGTGATCTGGTGAGACACCTCACTTAATGCTATCAGAGAACCGGGGTTACGCAAGTAACCTATTGTTCTCTTTCAAGCATACGTTTCGGTGTCTCACTATGGGATATCCTAACTCCCGTATTGCCAGATAGCCTGCCTAAAAGTCTCCTGCCAACCACAATTACTACATCCGGGGCTGAACGAGTCATGACTCGTGACTCACATTCCGACGCTCAGTACTGCATGCGCTAAAGTCTGAGCTGTAACATCCAGTCTATAGAACCTTGCAAACGTATGCGGTGAGGACCAACTCGCCGCTTCGCAAATATCCTGTAACGTGACTCCTTTAAATAGAGCCCAGGAAGTTGACATTCCCCTTGTTGAGTGTGCACGTAAACCAGATGGGGACACAATACCCTTACTGGAATATGCCAACGAGATAGCCTCCACTATCCAGTGCGATAAACGCTGCTTAGTAATCGGCTTCCCCGTACGAGGTTTCGTCCAAGATACGAACAGCTGATCACTCTCCCTGAACCCTCTAGTTCTTTCTGTATAAATGCGTAAAGCACGCACCGGACACAATGCATTTAACTTTTGCTGTTCTGATGAAGCAAAAGGTGGTGGATAGAAAGCTCTTAACTCAAGAGGAATGATAGCCTTAACTATTTTGGGCATGAATGCAGGATTAGGTTTCAGAACTACCCCTGCATCCTCAGACATGAACTGCAAACACGCTGAATGCACTGAAAACGCGTGAATCTCGCTTACGCGCTTTGCCGAAGCTAAGGCTAACAGTAGTGCTGTCTTAAATGACAATATTTTTAAATCAACCTTATCCAGCGGCTCAAATGGGGACATGGAAAGAGCATCTAGTACCAATCCCAAATCCCATGAGGGGGAAATCGGTTTTGAAACTGGCGCGGCGCGCACCTTTCATAAACCTGCATACCAAAGGATGCTGCCCCACCGTTTTGTTATCAAAACCAATGTGACAAGCAGATATAGCAGCCAGAAACACTTTTATGGTTGAAAACGCTTTCCCTTGGTCTATCAAATCCTGAAGAAATGATAGAACAACTGCCACTGAACACTGAAAGGGAATCTCATGTTTAGTTGCGCACCAGCGCTCAAACACGCCCCATTTGCATTCATAAAGAGACCTAGTCGATGAAGCTCTAGCATTTTGTATGGTTCTAATAACGCTGTCAGACAGACCGGTTGTATTTAAATTGAACCACTCACAGGCCAAGCCCATAGCGCCAGGCGTTCTGGATGCGGATGAAAAATCTCCCCTTCTGCTTGTGACAGAAGATCTCTGCGCAGCGGGAGAGACCACGGATCTTTGAACAGCATATGTATGATCTCCGCTAGCCAATATTTCCCTGGCCATCTCGGAGCTATTAATATAAATTTTAGTCCCTCCTCTCTCACTCTGTAGAGTGTTGGGGATATCAACGCTATCGGTGGGAACGCGTAAAGGAGAGTGCGAGGCCATTCGTGCACCAGCGCATCTATTCCCAGAGGCGCGCTCTGATCTTTCAGAGAGAAAAACAGAGGACACTGAGCATTGTCGTGGGACGTGAACAGATCCACTGTCGGTCTGCCGTATATGCTCCAAATCTGTTCGACCACCTCCCTGTTCAATTTCCACTCCCCGTAGAGGGGATTGCCCCTGGACAGCAGATCCGCACCCTGGTTCATAACACCCTGTACGTGCGTCGCTCTCAGGGATAAAAGATTGGCATTGCTCCATAAAATCAGTTTGCGTGCTAACATGTGCAAAAGAAGTGCTCGAAGACCCCCCTGTCGGTTTATGTAAGCCACAACTGTAGTGTTGTCCGTTCTCACGAGAACATGATGCCCTTTGAGAAAAGGAAGAAAATGCTTCAACGTCAGAAAAACGGCTAGCATTTCCAAGTAGTTTATGTGAAGATTGGTCAGATGTTGATCCCACCTTCCATTCACTATCCTGCCCTCGTGAATGCCCCCCCAACCGGACAACGACGCGTCCGTTGTTATCACTTGTCTGGCTCGAACCACGCCCATGGGTACCCCCTGAACCAGAAAGGTCGGGTGTCTCCACTGGCGCAGTGCCAAAACTGCCTCTGACGTCACTCTCACTCTCCTCCGGGAGTGACGTAATGGATCCAGTCCCTGAGACGCTACCCAGCATTGAAACTCTCTCATGAACAGTCTGCCCAAGGGAATAACTATCAGGGCTGAGGCCATCAGTCCTAATAGCCTGAGGCATGTGCGAAACGAAACACTTTTTCCCCTCTGAAAATCGGTCATGCACCGAGTGAATTTTCTCACCCTGTCTTCTGACAGTCGCGCTCTGAATGTCACCGAGTTCAGTGATAGCCCCAGATATGTTATAGACTGTGTGGGAATTAAAACACTCTTTTCGATGTTTAATTTCAACCCCAGTTTCTGCATGTGTTCCAGAAGCATAACTGTGTGTTCTCTCGCTTCTTGCTCTGACTGAGCTGTCACCAGCCAATCGTCTATGTAAGTAGCGAGACGAATGCCCTTCTCCCTGAGCGGAGTCAGTGCCGCTTCTGTGCATTTTACAAACACTCGGGGGCTGAGAGACAAGCCGAATGGTAGGACCAGATACTCGTATGCCACGCCAAGGAAAGCAAACCTCAGGAATTTCCTGTGGGGTGGATATATCTTTATGTGAAAATATGCGTCCTTCAGGTCGATTGACGTAAACCAATCGCCATGGCGCACTAATTTTAGGAGTGTAGAATGGGTGAGCATTCTGAACTTGTACTTTCTTAAGTACTTGTTCAGTGCACGCAGATCTAATATGGGACGAAGAGCTTGAGTCCCTTTCTTTGGGACAAGGAAGTACCTCGAGTAAAACCCGCTGTGGCTCTGCTCGGGTGGGACCACTCTTATCGCCCTTTTGTTCAACAGAGAGGAAATTTCTTCCTGAAGAACATGCTTTAATTTTTCCCGCACCTGAGAATGAATTATCCCTTTGAAATGCGGGGGGGGAAGCGGCAAACTGCAGTCGGTACCCGAACTGTACTGTCCTTAATACCCAACGGGACTGTGTGCATTCTCGCTAACTGTTTATTTGCAGTGTTCTGGCGCCATCGTGTGGCTGAGACGTGAACGAGTTTGTTGTCTGTACTGCGCATGCGTGGGCATTTAGTGCTTGAACAGAGTCTAAGTGTCTCATCACCTCTAAGGGAGCAATAACTCCCCGAGGTGATGTTATTGTGTGGTCTGTCAACGTGTTTTGCAACATTTTTTGGGGAATTATGTTTTGCAACATGTTTTGGGAATACAGTGAAAACTTTGAGTTTTGAACATGACAAGTGCTTGTGACTAGTGGGTGGGTGTACACCACTGCACCATCCCTCGTCCTTTTCACTGCTCTGGTTCCCCTGGCCCAACTGGGCTCTATTTTCCCACAGAACATCCGGGAACTTTGAAACTCGTCCCTTGTCGACGCTGAACATCTGGGAGTCAGGAACTCCTGAACAGGGGGGCTTGTGTGCTCCTTTCCCCGGGGAAGACCCCATCAAACTGCCTTCTTCCTCCTCGCTCCCTGAGGTTGGGAGTGAGAATGAGGTTGAGGAGCTGGCTGGACCACCTGAGCTGTTGCAGGCGGGTAGTTCTTCTTAGGCCAGGCAGTTCTCGGTTCCGGGACTCCGCTGTGACCCGCTGCATTCACGTTCGGTCTCTGCCTTCGAGGAATGCGATAGCTGGAGGGTGGGCGGGCCGTAACTTGTGCGAAGGTCTGCCGAGGTGGCGGAGAGGGTGCAGTCTGTGCCTTCCTAGGCATACAGAGCTGCAAAGCCTCATCATCCCTCTTCTTTTCCTCGCATCTCTTTTGCATCAGTGTCAACGCCGAGCCAAAAATGCCATCTGCGACCACCGGTGCGTCCAGGATAGCTTCTTTTTCCCTGTCAGAGAGATTAGCCAGGTTAAGCCAACGTCCTCTCTCTTGAATGACCATTGTGGCCATGGCCTTGCCCGCGGCTTGAACCGCGCACCTCTGAAGACGCAGAGAAAGATCTGTAACGACACAGATCTCTTCCCAGTGCGTCTGACCTGGCATGGTCGACGCTTCGTCCTGCAATTCCGCTTGGTACGCGGTCAGCATAGAGGCCGCGTTCAGCGCCCTGACAGAGAGAGCAATTGCTTTATAAGCGCGTTCCGTCATGCTTGACTGGAAACGGTCCGCTTTGGATGGCAACGTCGGATTTGCAGCCGCCACGTGCTTTGGGTGCAAGTGCGCGGCAACTAATGGCTCCATGGGGGCATTTGGAGAAGTCCTGCCTTCTCCATTCCCTCCACATCGAGAGCGGATCCTCCCTGTACGGGTAACTTACTGGTGAACGGTTTGTCCTTCCAGGTTACTGCAAGCTCCTCCAGGAGCTCTGGGAATACAGGAAGGAGCTGCCGTGCTGCCCGTTTCGCTCTCAGCAGCCTCTTACCCTTGTAGCGAGACTTTGCAGCCTCTGCTACCATGGTCGGCCACGGAATGTTTAGTTTCTCTGCAGCACGTTTGCACACATCTTGCAGATCCACACTGAGCAGCGGGGATGGTGCCCAGTCCGTATCTTCCGTGGTCCCCGCCGCGACGACGGATTGTGCCATGTGCACAGGGGGAAGGAAAGGGGAGTCCTCGAAATCTTCCTCTTCTTCAGAGAGAAGAAAGTCCGATTGTCCCTCTTCCTCGAAATCGAGCGCGTCTTCTTCCTCGTCCGTGCTGAACACACTGGGCAGAGGGACGCAAACGTCAAGCTGTTCACCCCATGATAAAGCTGCCGTGGTGGGCAGCTCTACAGGGATGGATACCTGTGGAGTGGCAGCTGGAACGGGGCTAGGTGACATGAGGGGATCGTGGCCTGATAGACTAGCTTGGCGTGCTAGCCTGCGACGAAGGCTCTTCGTTGTGAAGCGTGCACAGTGTTCACAGGAACCGGGGTTCTCGATCGCCATTTGGGCATGTTTCAGCCCAAGACATGCAGAGCAGACCTGGTGTGTGTCTTTGCATGAAATTTTGTTCCCGCATGAACAAAGTCGCACAGCATCTCCCTCACTAGCCGGGACAGTCTGCATTGCTGCAGCCATCTTAGAATCGAACAATCCTTACAATCAGCTGGGATGCAAAATTGAAGGAGTCTGGCGAAAAACGGCGTGGTGGCCAGTCGTTCGTCCGAGTTCGTTAAAGGCTTCTGGTGTGAAGCGAGAAGAGGTTTTTGAATGTCGTTGTGACGCTGGGTCGCTCCTTTTATACTGAGGGGTGGGGAGGCCACTCCCAGACACAACGTCACGTCTGCCAGCCAACTGGGGCTGGCGTAATGTAATAGGGCTTCTGAGGAATACGCGGAAGGGGCGTATCCCATAGTGAGACACCTCACTTAATGCTATCAGAGAACCGGGGTTACGCAAGTAACCTATTGTTTTGCTATATAACAGTGAATAGGAAGAATCCAGAACCAACTCACTTGTCTCTGCACTCTTGTATTTGGTTTGATAACATACCATAGATAATGCAAAAATCTAAACAACGGTTTAAAAAAGTGCAAATACTGTTTGGATGTTCAAGCAGGTGTCAGAAACAGAAAGTTGCACAGCACTTTGTGTACCAGTGTAAATGGAATGTTTTGGGTTTTTGCTAAGCGCCATCTACTGTAAAAGCGTAAATTTGCATTTTTTTGGTCTGCTGATTTTTGCACATCGGTCTGAACAGACAAATCACACGAGTAAATTGGGTCGAATATTTGTGCCACACATTTGTATTGATGTGAAATGTTTTATGTTAAAATGTAAATATGTTATTGCTGTGTGTGAACAAAAAAAAAATAGCAAAAATATTTAGTATTTTTGTATATAATTAGTATATAATTAGTATGTAAATATGCCACATGTGCTAAGGGCTAGTTTTACTAACAGCTTGTGCCAGCGCAAACCGTCTTTTGGCATTAAAATTGTACTGTCAGGTTTTACTAAAGACGCGCAGTGAAGAATTAGCGCTGAAAAGGCATGGACACAGTTATTTTTGCACTTGACCTTATTGAATATGCATTTTTAGGAGTTTCCCTTTCAGACGCAGAAGTTATGGGAGGAGAGTATTCAAATGAATCACGCAATGCGTTTTACTAACATTTGCACTCGTCAAATTACTGGCATTTGCACCATTATTTAACGCCCGCAAAAAAGCATGTCTTAAACAATTTTGCGCTTGAAATGACTGCAATTATTGTTGCTAGGATGAGGGACGGCAGAGAATAGAGAGCATGGCAGAGGATTTTTTCCACACATATTAATTTATTTTGAATGTCAAAAGAACACATTATCCGAAACTATCATTTGCCAAGCCATGTTATTATTTTTAACTTGCTTCAGGAAATAAAAGACAACTTGGAATACCAGGTTTAACAAAAATTCTAGCAAACCTTAATTCTTGGCCTCCAGTTCTTTTCAACGTACTATGGCTTCTTTATTTCTTTATTCTTTATTTGCAGCTATGCTAATTTATGCTGCGCTTGGTATGTTGCATTGGTCGATATGTAAATGAGATGTTGTGTCTGTGTTCTTTAATTTGCGCATTGTTAGTAAATCACCCGCAGAAATTTCACCTCCCATTGGCGCTGTTTTGGAATTGCGCTCTTGTGCTAATTTTCCCTGTTTAGTAAAACTGGCCCTAAATGTTTACACTCTTTGGGGGAATCAACTTACAGATGGCTTATTTACAGTTATCTTTGCATATTGAGTCTTTGCATTCCAGATCAGTACAATTAAAATCAGTTTGTTGCAAGCATAATTGTAGCTGGATGTCCCTGACAGATCTACAGAAACTAGAGAGAATTCCCATCTCTGTCGAAACTGTGTGGGATGTTTCTCCAACAGATTAGCCCTGAGTCAGCCAGTGAGGTGAATGAGGTGAGTTTGTTTAGCGTTGAATAAAGACCCTGTGAGGAACAAGTTGTGTGTGAGAACAGCGAGTAACAGCTTCCTGT
This sequence comes from Labeobarbus marequensis, assembly GCA_034780575.1. Classification (NCBI taxonomy): domain Eukaryota; kingdom Metazoa; phylum Chordata; class Actinopteri; order Cypriniformes; family Cyprinidae; genus Labeobarbus; species Labeobarbus marequensis. The sequence continues at coordinate 15,167,786 of JAUZSZ010000134.1, forward strand.
TAGTTAGTTGGTCATCTATTGAACGTGTAAAAGCCATGTTAGGCTAATAATTGACAGTTGTCCAGCATGTTGTTCAAAGATGTTTGTCTTGTATTTTGATGTATGTGTGTAATATATGTAAATCACTTTCGGGTTAAGGGGATGTACCGGTCTAACAAGTTTGATCCTTGACCTCTTATGTGTTTCTCACATTCTCGCCTGATGACGGCTCAGGCCCCTTAGTAAAACAAACCATGTCAATCAACCCCAAAACCAGACCATGAACCGAGCAGCAGGTGAACAAGAAGAAACGGAGGGGGTGTAAATAAAACACAAACTGAAAGGTTTGTTAGATAACATTTTGTGGCCGCTGAAAACAGCATCCTGTGGAAGACAGGAAACGTATGAATCAGGAGCAATCTGCAACGACACCGTTTCGCGCAAAAGCTTGTTTCCTAAGAAAAGAGATGGCGAGCAGAGATGTGTGTTCTTACAATAGCAGGACTTGATATGATGCCTCGCTGGTGTAGATCGTAGATCACTGCATCATTCACATCGTCATGCTGCTTGAAAACTGATCCTGAACAGATCGGTGTCTAGAGAGATGCTCGTTGTTAACACTCTGCGACGTTAACGCGCTGATTCAGGAGCAGTTTTGTCTTCAGTTTACTGTGCAAGCTGGTTTTCTTGTTTTGCCCATGCAGGTCTTTGTGTTGCTGTACCAGAGCCGTGTTGAGCATTGTTCCTACTGCTTCCCCTTTGACATTCCTGTGCTGATTTGAATCTGGGGGCCTACCTCTCTCTCTATTGTTCCCCCTCCATCATGCTCAGCTGGACTGCAGCTGCCCTTAGGGGCCGGTACATGCACATGGGTACACTGAGACACTGACATGAGCCACCAGTGGACTTCATTTTGGACATCGTTGTCTTATTTAAAGGGATTCTCCACTCAAAAATGAAAATTCTCCCATCATTTTCCCACCCTCATGCCATCCCAGATCTATATGACTTTCTTCTGTGGAACACGAATGTTTTTTTTTTTTAGAAAAATAATCCAACTATGGTGGGTGATGCTTTAAAAATCATGCAAAACGAACAGGACAGTAATAATTTAGCAGATGAATCAATGTCTGAAGCGAAACTGTGTGTATGTGCGAGGAAAAATCTGAATATTTGCCAGCACGTTATGAATATCAGCCATAGACTGTTAAATGGATGATGCATCTCCACTTGGTTCCACTGTAGAAAAGTGAAGCCAAAATGTCCCAGGAATGGCCATTGTCATCTTGCGCCAGTGACGTCATTTGGAGCCTGAGTTTGGCTCACATCCCATTCATTTACATGGAGAGTAACGTGTTTCTAACCTATACCACCAGTGGGCAATCAAAATGTTTTGGCTTTACTTTTAGACTATGTGTGCGGCACACTTGATCTCAGCATGTTGTGAAGTGTGATATAAGCTCTTTGTGAAACTTGTGCATGCGGAAGCACAAAGGACTGTCACTTCTCATGCAAGTTTCACAACAGGCTTACATCATGTTTTATAGTTTATGGCTTAAAAAGTTTAAAAATATTGCTGTTTTTCTCACACACACCTATTGTTTCACTTCAGAAGACATTTGATTCGTCAATTAGGGTTGTATGGATTACCGCATGTTTGTTTTGCGTGGTTTTTGAAGTGTTAACTTTGATGGTCCAATCTCACAGAGATGGATCATTTTTCTAAAAAGCTCTGTTTGTGTTCCACAGAAGAAAGTCACAGATCTGGGACAGTATGAGGGTGAGTAAATGATTAGATGAATTTTCACTGTATTGTGTCACTTTAGACAACATGACAGCATTCCTGACAGCGTTAACTTTCAAATGTGATCCATTTGTGGTGAAAATAAAATATTCAGTGGTAAAAATAATGTTGAAAAAAGATTTTATTCTTTAGGGATTAGAATGTTCATTAAAAACTGCATGTTAGACTAAAGCGAGAAAGTGGTTATTTTTTTCCCAGCAGTTTCATCAGCAGGAAAGTTGTTTCATTTGCTGCGAAAATTGTTCCTGTGATAGATTTTGATGGAAAAACCATTGCTCAGTGAACTTTTGTGAGAGATGGACCCTCACTGCAAAAAATGGCTCATCTTAGTATTTTTGTCTTGTTTCTAGTCAAAATATCTAAAAATTTAACTAAGTTAAGTGCATTCTGCTTAAAACAAGTAAAATTATCTGCCAGTGGGGTAAGTAAAATATTCTTAAAACAAGAAAAAAACAAAAACTTTCAGTGTTTCCTCTAGGATTTTTTTCCAGCTGTGGTGGCAGGACTATTTCCCATGGGCCACGCCCCCTCCTCACCCAAGAATCACATGCACTCAGAATTTAATTTATTACAACTAAAAAAGACAAGTAAATAATAAAATATGAACGAATAAATTAATGACTATCAATAGCACAAACAAAAACTAGATACACATTAAATTTGTAATAATCTATTCAACTGTAAAATAATACTGGATAGTCTTCACTCTATAAAGAGACAGTAATGACAGACAGCAGCAAGTTTATCTAGGCTGCTGTCTCAAGACCTCATGTAGGGATCTAAAACACCATTACACAGGGCTTACACAGTAAGCATACTTTTCTTTTTAGGAGCACTTGTCCTCCTAATTTAAAAAAATAGGAGCACCTTCTGATCAATAATCAAAAATTCTGATCAAAATTTAGCTTTCCTAATACAAGGTGATATTTGACTCCTTAAAGTGATTTACAGGGGCATTTACTTTTTACCTTTGGCATTTTTCTAAAAATTTAAATGTATAAGCTTTTCAGAATTTCTAATTTAAACAATATAATAAGAAGTAGAATTAGACAAATAAGTTAGCAATCATATGAAATTAGTATTAATAAAAGATTAATTTGCACTACAGAGGTGGCACAGAACTTGGCTTGTAGGTACGTTTAATGAGGCTCAGAGGTGGCGTGAGTGCAGTTAAATTCATGTTGAGATTGTTTTAAATATAAAATGTTAAATATAGAAATATTGAATTATTTAAATTAATGAAATTATACTTTAAAAATGAAATACCGCCAGCAGGTGGCGGCACGTCACTGATTTTATCACTGAATCATTCATTCAATTGATTCGTTCGAACTGCTGATTCATTCAGAAATGAAGCAAGTGACTGTTAATGAATGTGTAATCATGAATCACTGACTCACTAGATTCATTTAAACAAGCAGATCATTCATGAATGAAACACCGCTGTGTTTGTTTTTAGAGATGCATAGCGCTCAGCTTTTACTTTATTTGTAACTATTTGCCTTGATGAAATGGCACAAAATCAGGCAGTTTTAAGACAACTTAAGTCACTTAATATTAACTTGTTGTTTATTGAACTGTTGTATTAAATCAATATCACATTTGCAAACTCCCTTAATAATCTTTAAAACCTGTCACTCTCAGTTGATGGCGATCTGTGAGCTCACAGAAACCGGTCTATAAGAGAGTTCTCTTTCACTTTAAATGAGCAAGACTCAAAAGCACGTGCAAATGATACATTACGTCATCTGTCATCGCGTTATAAGCGCAGAACCTGCGGGAATGAGTAGAATTATTATTAATAGCCGCAAACCTGCGCCGAAATTCAGGTCCTACTCTGTCACTATGATGTTACTGAGAAGCTGCAGCCGTGGCGGGGATGATTTTTGATGTGTAAACATTGTTATATGCTTGAACAGTTTTAGTATATCTATAGACATTATTTTAGGCAAGTCATGATGATTTGAGAAGGCTAAATTGATCAAACATGGCTATAATCAGCCTGCCGGTCTGCCGCTGGCCGCTTGGTCATTACAAAACTGAACTATTTTACTAGCTGAAACGAAATCTGATTTGGGAGGAGGAGGAAAAAAATGGGCTCGGGTCGGACTCGGGCTGGTATCTGTCAAGCTTTCGGACACGGGAAGTGAGACACAGGAAACAGAAATTCTGCAAAATAATAATAATAACGCGACTAAACGAGACGAAATAACGTTATAACATTTCGTCTCGTCTCATTTTGGTCAACGAAAATGAAGAGACATTTTAGC
>JAUZSZ010000134.1:15226520-15236654 GCA_034780575.1 Labeobarbus marequensis
GCCCCTGCTTTGTGTGAAGCCACTTTAAAGCAATGTGTTTGTAAAAATCCAAAATAATTTTTTTTTTTTTTTTTTTACTTTAACTTCTTGCTCCTTTACTTTTTGGAAAAAAAAATGCCTTATTTCTATGGCTTATTTCGTGAGTTCTTGTTGTCTGAGCATTTTTGTATCTTTCTTTTTAGAACAAAGATCCCAAAATGTCTCGTGTAGCACTGGAGTCTCTGTACCGGCTGCTCTGGGTTTACATCATCAGGATCAAGTGTGAGAGCAACACAACCACACAGAGGTAGGACACACAGTCATACAGATTTACAAAAATATCTTGTATTTATGCTAATTGCACACACAATAGGAATACATTCACTCAATACTAACGCTAGGCACAAACATACCATTGTTTGAGAAGATAAACCTCTCACAGATATAAACAAATATATACAAACGGTCTGAGTCAATTCTTATTTATATGTACATAACATCTGACATTATCTCTTTTCCTTCACAGTCGTCTCCTCAGTATTGTAACAGCACTTTTCCCAAAGGGCTCTCGCAGTGTGGTGCCCAGGGACACACCCCTCAACATCTTTGTTAAGATTATTCAGTTTATCGCTCAGGTAAAAAAATAAAAAATAAAAAACACTCAAAACATATATTTTAGAACAGCTCAGGTTCATATCCAGCCTTCGTTTTTTCCCAATCCTAAAGCTAGCTATCCACTTTACTATCAACAGTCTATTATTTTATAATAAAGGTAAATTGATAACAATGAACATTTGGGAGGGTGATTTTGGTTTATTGCATTGGTTTTCATTGGTTTGTGGCACGTTGTTTTTCCCTCTCTAAAGGAACGGCTGGACTTTGCCATGAAAGAGATCATCTATGACCTGCTGTGTGTGGGCAAGTCCCACAAGACTTTCACCATTAATCCAGAGGTATGTGAAGACATTCACATAATGTGCCAGCCATTAAAAATTTTTTAAAAAACCTTTGGGTAAAAATTGGGGTAATGTATGGATAAAAAGATAAACATTGAAACGAATTATCTCTCTCTTATCTGCCTCTCTCTCAGAGGATGAATATTGGTCTTCGGGCCTTCCTGGTGATAGCCGATAGCTTACAACAGAAGGACGGCGAGCCGCCCATGCCCACTACAGGCGTCATCTTACCATCAGGCAACACGCTGCGGGTCAAAAAGATCTTCCTCAACACCACTCTCACAGACGAGGAAGCCAAGGTCATTGGTACGGACCCTTATAGTCTCTACACAGCTCCCCAAACTGAAGATATTTCAGAGTACAGCTTGTCCCTACCCTAAAGCATTTTAGGTCATATTCAAATAGTTGATTTTAATGTAATTGTGATTCCTGGAGCATGAGCTGTCCTCATTGAGCTTTCAGCATAAATACAGTTGTGACTTCCTGCCAAGTTCTTTTTTTGTGTGCTTTAAAGTAAGAAAGTTTGAAATATTTTGGGATTGTAATTGTGGTCCATTCCTTTTTTTTATATCTATGTGCGCATTAGTCACAATTTCCTCATATACTTAAATTTGACTTTACATTTTTAATAGTTTGTTTTGCTTTTCCAGTAAAACTCATTGCATGCCTATTAGTGGAGACAGTGGTTTTATTTATCTGGCATCATTGTTTAGAGGATGAGGAAATGCCTCTATATGTAGTCTATTGTAACATTTTTCCGTTCTTGTACCAGATTTTGCATGTGAACTAAGCTGTTTTCTTTCTGTGTATGTGTTTGTCTGTGTAGGTATGTCTCTGTATTACCCTCAGGTTAGGAAGGCCCTGGACAACATCCTCAGGCACCTGGATAAAGAGGTGGGACGATCCATGAGCATGACCAACGTTCAGATGTCCAACAAAGAGCCAGAGGACATGATCACGTTAGTTTCTTGAGATTTTATTTGCGTAAATGTTATAAGACTCTTGAACTTTTAAAATGGTATGACAATGAATGGTATTGTATATTTAGTTTTCATCTTGTTTATTATATGTTTTTGTTCTGCTGTAGTGGGGAGCGTAAACCGAAGATTGATCTGTTCCGGACATGTGTAGCTGCCATTCCAAGACTAATCCCAGACGGCATGAGCAGACAGGATCTCATCGAGCTACTGGCCAAGTAATGACCTGTGACCCTCTTGTCAACCCTCACTCATCACCACAAGAAAACTCCAACCATTCCCCAATTCACTAGTTCTGTTGTTACTTGAGAACAATTACATTTATGCCTACTGACCATTCACCGAATTTCATGATTTGATTCTGATTCATTAGCTATCAGTTTAATTCAATATTGAGTGTTTTGGAAATTATTTCAGTTTAAATGTCAACAGGCTGGTTATTACATTTCGGTTATTACATAATTTACTGATTGCTACAGTGCATGGTGTGCATTGTGAGTTCAACATGCTCTGGGTTCACTTCGTTCGTATTTGCATACTGTATTTCCCAAAATGTTGGGTCTTTAATTGCCTATAACACAACAATTTGGAACAAGGATTTTCAACACAGAGAAACTTTAAATTTCTTCTCATACATGTTTTTTATTTTAGGAGTATGAGTCAAACAGAAAAATCACACTTGTTCAGAAAGTACCTATAGACTAATATGAAATGCTGATTTTCATATATTTATGACTTCCTCTACAGCAACCACAATATGAGTCAGACTTCCTGTGAAGTCGTAATGGAATGTAGTCAGAACTCATATGTCGCCGTTAGCTGCTTGACCTCTCTGCGGTTCTAGTGACGCATGATGCTGTTATGAAGATGATGATGTGTTGCATTTATTAATTTCATTCTGTAAACAATGACTTTCATTCTCCCACCCGTCCAGACTGACTATCCATATGGATGAGGAGCTGCGTGGTCTGGCGTTCACCACTCTGCAGGCTCTGATGGTGGACTTCCCAGACTGGAGAGAAGACGTGTTGTCTGGTTTTGTGTATTTCATTGTGAGGGAGGTGACTGACGTTCACCCCACACTACTGGACAATGCTGTCAAGATGCTGCTGCAGCTCATCATACAGTGGAAACAGGCGGTACAGAGCAACAACCGCAGCCATGATTCGAAGGTGCAAACATATAACAGTTATATAATATAATATAACTTTTTTTTCAGCAAGGATGCATTAAATTGATCAAAAGCGCCAGTAAAACTTATATTGTTAAAAAAAAAAAAAACTTTTTAATTATCAAAAAATGTGCTGTGGTTTCCATAAAAAAATTAAGCAGCAGACCTGTTTTCAGCATTGTTAATAAGAAACATTTCTTGAACACCAATTCAGCATATTAGAATGATTTCTGAAGTATCATGTGACACTGGAGACTGGAGTAATGGATGCTGAAAATTCAGTTTTTCCATCGTAGGAATAAATTTACATCTTAACATATATTTAAATAGAATAGTTATTAAACAGTTATTTTGAATTGTAATAATATTGCACAATATTGCTGTTTGTACTGTATATTAAAAAAGTCTTACCAACCCCAAACTTTTGAATGATTTTTATGGTTTTATTTTTATATTGTAGTTTATCATATATTTTTAGCTTGTAGTTTAACATGATATTTTTTCATGTATTTTATTAGAGCCCATCTCTCCCTCTGGAGCGATCTCCTCTCTGGACGGTTCTGCATGTGGTGGAGGGTCTGGCTCTGGTCGTGCTGTGCAGCTGTCGACCAGCAACACGCAGACTCGCTGTCAATGTCCTCAAAGAAGTCCGATCACTGCATACAGCTCTCGGCATCGCTAAGGTAACCATCTGTTCTAAATGACTTCCTGGTGTTCACCTACATGAGATGACATTTTTTTGTTTGCACTTCTTATTCATTGCTTTGTCTTGTTTCTCTCTCTCAGGGAGATGAGGAGTTGGCTATAGATGTGATGGACAGATGGAGTGCTTCAGTCCTCGAGAGCTTCATTCACCTTACTGGGGCTGATCAGGTGAGGGAATGCATGTGTTTTTGGATGTTGGTGTCCTTAGAATGAATGCTTAGAAATCCTCTACCCAAAACCCAAAAGTAAAAATGAAACCATATCAGGGTTATCTTTTTTTGCCTCTTTTCGCTGTAGACAAATCTGCTGTACTGTCCCAGTGGAATAGACCTTCAGACTCTGGCAGAGTGGAGCTCATCTCCCATCAGCCACCAGTTTGATGTGGTAAGCCCCTCCCACATCTGGGTGTTTGCCCATGTGACGCAAGGTCAGGACCCCTGGGTCATCAGCCTCTCTAGTTACCTGCGGCAAGAACACCTGCCCAAGCACTGCCCCACTGCTCTGAGCTACGCTTGGCTCTTTGCCTCCACACGCCTTCAGCTGCTCTCGCCACAAGTCGACATCAAGTATGCTTTTACATTCAAACGTGTCTCTAGTAGGGCTGGGTGACATGGGTAAAAAATATTTATACAGTTTCTCAATGTTTTCAGTCTATATGTGATAGCCAATGTTGTCAGATAGATTAAAAAATGTTTAAAGACGTCAAATTTGAGTAAACATCCAGGTAATAATAAATATTAATACATTTTAAATATAATAATTTAAAATTTATTTAAATATAATAAATTTATAATACATTTTCCACACTGTTTTCACTATATTCATGTGAGAATTAATATTTCATAATTTTCTTTTATATAAAATGGCTTTATTTTACATAGTAAAAAAGCAGACGTATGTGACTACATTTTTTTTTTATTTGGCAAACTGTTGTTTGCAAGCCAGATTACATGACTTTCCTATGTGACCTTTGACCTTGCAGCAGCCCGATCAATGCAAAGAAGGTGAACAGCATGAGCAGTAGCAGTGATTCATATGTGGGCCTTTGGAGGAACTACCTGATCCTCTGCTGTAGTTCTGCCACCTTTTCCACATCTTCATCCTCCTCATCGGCCCCCGGCTCTGTCCGCTGCTCCCCACCTGAGACGCTGGCATCCACCCCAGACAGTGGATACAGTTACGACTCAAAGGTCAGAGGTCATAGCTCCCTATCAGCTCTAATGTCAGATGCAGTAATAAGCATTGTTAAATGTAATATATATTTGCACATTGCCAGATTTGGGACACCATATTTGAAATGTTTGTGTACATGTGTGTCTTTGTAGATCATTAGCATTCCGTCCCCTTCCTCGTTATTCAAGCATGTGGTTCCCATGATGCGCTCTGAGAGCATGGACATCACTGAGTCTCTCGTCCTGGGGCTTGGCAGGACCAACCCTGTTGCCTTCAGGTATGTCTTAAGATCACCTGACAAAGTGCAGAAAAGAATTAGAAAAAGTGCATAGGTAATTATATTGTGTGTAATTGTGTTTTAACTCAGTGGTGTTTCTTACAGAGAGCTGTTGGAGGAGTTAAACCCCATCATTAAAGAAGCGCTTGAGAGAAGGCCAGAGGTGAATTCACCACAGTTTGACCCTTGACCCTGTCAAGGAATCAATGCCCATGAGGACTTATGGATAAATGTTTCAACTAGACAGTTTTAATGGAAGCTTTTTTGTCCATCCATTCATGAGACAGTTGCAGATCTAAATAAATTATTGATCCTTATGTTTTTTTGTTTCTGCAGAACATGAAGCGACGCCGGCGTCGTGACATTCTCAGAGTCCAGCTGGTCCGGATTTTTGAGCTACTGGCCGATTCTGGAGTCATCAGTCAGACGTAAGCCTCACACACTCACAACATGTACACTACTATTGGGGTCAGTAAAAATGTGTCAAGGTTTGCACAAAGATATTAAGTAACAACTGTTTTCAACACTGATAATAAGAAATGATTGTTGAGCATCAAATCATCATATTAGAATGATATCTGAATCATCATGTGACAGAAGACTGGAATAATGACTGCTGAAAATTCAGCTTTAAATTCTGATGAATAAGTTTTGCCATCAAAGTAATAAATAAATAAACAGCTTTCTATGATGGAAATGAGATTGAGCATATGTGGAGCAAAATATCTAACTCCTTTGTTTTACTAAAGCTAATTTCATAGCTAGCATTTTTTGTATCCTAAACAGTAAGGTGTTTGTGTATTGTCTGTGCAGTGCGAGTGGTGGTCTGGACGGGGAGTCTCACTGTCTGAACAGCACTCTACTGGAATATGTGGATCTCACCCGACAGCTTCTGGAGGCTGAGAACGACAAAGATTCAGACACGCTGAGAGACATCCGCTCTCACTTCAGTGCCCTAGTGGCCAACATCATACAGAATGTACCAGGTACACAGCCACAGGGCCTCTCTTAGTGTTAATAGCTCTCCAAAGCAAGTTCACTAATGTTACTTCAACTGATCTCATAATTGTGTTTCTGCAGTGCATCAGAGGAGGAGTATATTCCCTCAGCAGTCACTGAGACATAGTTTGTTCATGCTCTTCAGTCATTGGGCTGGACCCTTCAGCATCATGTTCACACCACTGGACCGATACAGCGACCGCAACATGCAGATCAACAGACACCAGTACTGTGCACTAAAGGTACAATCTCACAGAACACACATTTGCATTTGCGGTCACCACAGATATCACTCTCAGAGAGTCTGAATATGGTGTATGATGTGTGTCTGCACAGGCCATGTCTGCGGTGCTGTGTTGTGGTCCGGTGGCTGATAACGTTGGCCTGTCCTCTGATGGGTATCTGTATAAGTGGCTGGACAACATTCTAGACTCTCAAGACCGCAAGGTAAATGCACTTAACTCAAGTTCTGACATTAGCATCACTAACAAATCAACTTTCATGAACTGTCACATGCGTGTATGTTTATGCTCAGGTGCATCAGTTGGGTTGTGAGGCCGTGATGTTATTATTAGAGCTGAACCCAGACCAGAGCAATCTGATGTTCTGGGCGGTGGATCGCTGCTACACTGGCTCACGCAGAGTCGCTTCAGGCTGCTTCAGAGCCATCGCCAATGTCTTTCATAACAGGTATGTATTGCAACGGTCTTGTGGTAAATGTGATTGAATTTGTGTCAGTAATTCAGGTTAAATGAATACTGCGTGTTTGTTGTCTCTTGCAGGGATTACCAGTTTGACACTGTGGTTTTGCTGAATCTCATCCTATTTAAAGCTGCTGACTCTTCCAGAGACATCTATGAGGTTGCCATGCAGCTATTGCAGGTCAGTAGAGATTTCTAAGCTTTTTTTCTGTCGAAGGACACCGATAGTGTACAGTTTGGTAAATAAAATCATATGTTTGTATATTAGATCCTGGAACCCAAACTATTCCGTTACGCTCATAAACTGGAGATCCAGCGTACCGATGGGGTCTTGTCTCCAGCCTCCCCTCTCCCTCACCTGTACTCAGTGTCCTACTACCAGCTCAGTGAAGAACTGGCACGGACCTACCCTGAACTCACCCTTCCCATCTTCTCAGGTACATACACTGCCGTTAAAAAGATTGGGATCAATAAGATTTGTAATGGGGTTTTTTTAATGGAGTCTCTTATGCTCATCAAGGCTGAATTAATTTGATCAAATACAAAAGTACAAAAAGACAGTAATATTGAGAAATATTATTGCAATTTCTAACATTGGTTTCCTGTTGTAATATATTTTAAAATATAATTTATTTCTGTGATGCAGCGCTGAATTTTCAGCAGCCATTACTCCAGTCATCAGTGTCACATGATCCTTCAGAAATCATTCTGATATGCTGATTTATTATCAATGTTGAAACTGTTGTGCTGCTTAATATTTTTTGGAACCTGTGATACTTTTTTCTTTGTAGTGTATATTAATGCACAAAATTTCTGTTTTGAATAAACACTGTTCTTTTTAACTTTTTATTTTTCAAAGAAACCTGGTAATCACAGGTCCCAAAAAATATTACGCAGCACAACTGTTTCCAAAATTGATTATAAATCAGTGTATTAGAATTATTTCTGAAGGATCATGTGACGCTGAAGACTGGAGTAATGATGCTGAAAATTTAGCTATGCTTCAGGAATAAACTATATTTTCAAGTATATTAAAATAGAAAACTGTTATTTAAAATTGCAATAATATTTCACAAAATTAAATATTTTTTCTATTTTTGATCAAATAAATACAGACCGTGATGAGCGTAAGAAACATTTAAATGAAATTTTAAAAATTTTACTGATCCTAAACTTTTGAACGGCAATGTACACAAACCCGTATAAATGTAATGCTCAGTAAATCCAACACTAATAATAACTTTATGTGAGTCAAAATTTCAGAGTTTTCCCCTCACATAAACACTGTGTTTGTAATGAGATTCTGTATTTTTTTTTTAATCAGAGGTGAGTCAGAGAATCCAGACAGCGCACCCTGGTGGCCGGCAGGTGATGCTGCATTACCTCCTACCCTGGATGAACAACATAGAGCTGGTGGACTTCAAGCCTTCAGCACGACGTCAAGAGGAACCTTCGTCAACAAAGGAAGAGGAGGACGCCCATGAGAGAGAGATGATGATGGTGAACAGCCGTCGCTGGCTGAGAGGAGAGGGCTGGGGTTCACCACATGCCACTACCATGATCCTCAACAACCTCATGTTCATGACTGCAAAGGTAAACGCAACAAATGCTACATGTGCAACTAAGTGCTGACTGTGGTACAAGCGTGAATAACTATAATGAGTTTACATTTCTATAGAAAACATAATTTTCCTATCATTTTCCCCTTTTCCATTTAATTTTAGTTTGATTTTATTCTATAGAAATGTTTACTAATATTTATACCCATTTTTAAGGTGGACATTGCATGAATGTTCATATGGTCTGATTTTACAGTATGGCGATGAATTTGCATGGTCAGAGATTGAGAACGTCTGGACCACTTTAGCTGACAGCTGGCCTAAAAATCTAAAGATCATCCTGCACTTCCTCATCAGCATATCTGGAGTCAACAGTGAACCAAGTCTCCTGCCTTACGTGAGTGACACCTGTCCTGGCTAGATACTCAATCCCTAAGCAGATGTGCTGCACTTGAGATTTTGTTCTCTGCTGTTGTGCTTTCTGAATGTGTTTCCTAATATTTTGCAGGTGAAGCGTGTGGTGGTGTATCTGGGCAGGGATAAGACAATGCAACTGCTGGAGGAGTTAATGTATGAGCTGGAGCTAACAGACCCTGTGTCCTCAGCTGTCACTCATATGGATAACCCACCTTACTACCGCATTACTTCTTCTTACAAGATCCCTTCTGTTACATCAGGTACAGTATATATGTATACTCTGACCACTTTTTTTCTCAACATAACCTTTATACAAATTAGTATAAGAATCATAAGACAAGTAAGAACAATTTAGGAAACCCAAAGATTACAGAAAAGTCTCTGATAAACAGGTGATCTAAGGAAGCAATCACATTTTCACCGTCATTTTGAAATGAAATGTTTGGCCCTTTCCAGGAACAACATCCAGCAGTAACACCATGGTACCTGGACCTGATGGACACCATGAAAGCAAAATCAAAGATTCCAACATGGAGGACAGGTAAACTGATTCTAGATTTAGGTAATATGTTCCATTTATAAACAAACAAACAAAAAACATCATTACATCATTATTTTTTTACTAATCCTACTAAAAATAAACCAAGAACCATTTATCAGCTGTTGCTAACTGGTTGTTCTTTATTTTTTGCTTGCTCAAAAGTACTAGAAGTTGTTAAGTGGAACCTGAATGTAACTTCTGTATCTCTGCGCAGTTACACTCATTTGGACATCTACACTGGTCTGAACAGTAATCTGAACAGACAGCACCATCGGCTGGAGTCCCGTTACAGCAGCAGCTCGGGAGGATCCTATGAGGAGGAGAAGAGTGAGTACATTAACATCACTGTCCTCAAAATTCTGATGTTGCTACTGCTCTGACCAAAACAATACTCAGTCTGAAGGCTCACGTGTATATATATATATTAGGGGTGTCCCCGAATAGTCGACGATTCGATGCTTCGCGGAGCCTGATTCGACTCCCAATCTCACAGTCGAATATTCGCGGGTATATTCGAATATTCGCGGTTAAGGAATTTCTCTTGCGGTAATTTTGATTGGCTCAATAGCGCGGTATGTATATATATATATATATATATATATATATATATATAATCTGTGTGTCTATATGTGTTATGATGTAACAAGGTCATATTCAGAAACCAATGAAACCGAAACTA
>JAUZSZ010000134.1:15246201-15256570 GCA_034780575.1 Labeobarbus marequensis
ACTCCTTCTCTGAAATCACCTTTAACCTGGTCACATACCTAGCTGAGGTAAATTTGAAAAGAGGAATTTGATTGACATACATTAACTCATACAGTTGGAGTCAATAAAAATATCTGAGTTTTTAAGACAGCAATAAAATAAAATAATACAGCAGCAATAAAATAAATTTATTTATTTGCACACTTAACAAGACTGCAACAGAATGGTAACAACTCAAGTCACATTTTTCTGTCATATCTTGCCTTTTGACCTCTTTTGTTTCAGCTGTTGGAGAAGGGCCTGAACAGCATGCAGCAGTCTTTGCTACAGATCATCTACAGTCTACTGAGTCACGTTGACCTGTCTGCTGCTCCTGTCAAACAGTTCAATTTGGAGATCATGAAGATCATTGGCAAATATGTTCAGGTCTGTGTACAACTTACTCTTTCTGTTGTCAACACTCAGAACATCAGTCCCTCCAATGATTTATTTTAGTATGCCTGTCCCATTTCAAGAGATTGTGAAGACAGAGCATTCTGTGTGTATTTGAATTCCTTTATCTGTTCTCCATTGCCTGTGGGTGTAGTATGTATTTGTCTGTATGAAAGGCCTGGGAGCTGTTTGCTGTGTGAGGCACTTTTGAGGAACTTTAAGCTGCATCATCACTTTCCTCCCCTGTGGTCTTTAATGAAGCTTTTCATCTCATGAGTCCCTCAAGGTTAAATCAGGGAAAAAAAGGGGAGGTATGGTGAAAAATGGCTCAAGTGTTTTGTTGTTTGTTGTGTCTGTGCGTTGCTACAGAGCCCGTACTGGAAGGAGGCCCAGAACATTCTGAAGTTAGTGGTGTCCCGCTCTGCGAGTCTGGTGGTTCCTGATGAGGTGCAGCGCTCCTACAGCACTGAGTCGACCGGCTCCCCGGAGATCGCTTTCACTCGCATATTCAACAACTCATCTAAAGAACTGCCAGGAAAAACGCTGGACTTCCACTTTGACATCTCAGAGGTGCTTGGCCTGCCATCTTCTCGGTCTTCAGTCACTTTTATTTTGTTTATTTATTTATACTGCTCAGAGTTTGAGATCAGTAAGGTTTTTTAAAATGAATTTTAATAATTTTATTTAGCAAGGATGCATTACATTTATCAAAAGTGAAGTTACAAAGGATTTCGGGTTTCAAATAAATGTTGTTTTGACGTTTCTGTTAATCACATAGTGAAAAAAAGGATAAATTTCCACGTTTATACAAATAAGCAATGTTTCTTCAGCAGCATATTAGATTTCTGAAGGATCATGTGACACTGAAGATTGGAGTAATGGCTTTGCATCACAAGAATAATTAACATTTTAATGTATATTAAAATAGAAAACAGTTATTTAAAATTATGTAAATATTTCACGTTATTTCTGTTTTACTGTATTTTTGAGTCTCTTTTTTCAGACACATGAACAAAATCTTACCAACCCCAAATTTTTGAAGGCTTATTTATGTCTAGTGTAGTTTGAAAACTTTTTTATATACTCATCTTTGTAGCTTTTTGACATTGTTCTTAACATTTGACCCACAGACGCCTATTATAGGTCACAAGTATGGAGACCAGCGAAGTGCAGTGGGGCGTAATGGAAAACCCCAGGTAATTGCCGTAACAAGAAGCACCTCCTCTACTTCCTCTGGCTCCAATTCAAATGGGTTGGTGCCAGTCAGCTGGAAAAGGCCACAGCTCTCACAGGTATTGTCAACCATTATGAAAATCTGTCAATTCTTAATTAACCAACTGCAGCTTTGATTGCTTTTTTATTTCAACTCTTATTTTAATGGTGATATTTGTTGTTATCTGCTTCCAGAGAAGAACACGGGAGAAACTGATGAACGTCCTGTCTCTGTGCGGTCCAGAGTCTGGCATGCCTAAAAACCCCTCTGTAAGTTTTCCTTCTTGTATTCATAACATTATCAGGTTGCGTAGTTTTAGTGATTGCTAATTACACCTCTTTTCTGTAGGTGGTGTTCTCTTCAAATGAGGATTTGGATGCAGGGGACCAAAAGACCAGTCTGATCCCCACTGTAGAGGAAGTGGCACGGGAGGAGGAAGTGCAAGCAGAAGATGCAGGAAGTGAACAGCAGTTTGGTGTCTTCAAGGACTTTGACTTCCTGGATGTTGAGTTGGAGGATGGAGAGGTGAGCACTGTTTCTCTGGGCATGTTGTCACATATTTTGATAATTAACAAACAATCCTCGAAGTCTTTTCTTGCAAGCATCTCAGAACTGATTCATTTTTCATTCTTAACAAAGAGAGAGTCTATGAGTGTTTGTATTTCTCTGACATCACCTGTGTCCGTTTGTGTGCCTCCACATTATCTCTGAGTCTTAACTCTCCCTAACACTCTTGTTATCTTTCTTCCTCTTTTGCGTCCAGGAGCTTCAGGTAAGTTTTAAGCAGTGTTCAGGGAAAAGTTTGTGTTTTGTTCTATAATTGATTGGCCTTGTCATTCATTTGAGAATTTGCCCATTCAGAAGTTTCACAAAATGAAATGTGATTCCCGCTAGCCAGTTACGTGAGTTTGTTTTTATATTTGTAGCTAATGAGTGTCACAAATACATGGATGGTGCAAATGAACAATTTTAAGTCAAAATTGAATTTAAAGAGTCTTTTAAATGGTCACTGTTGTGTTGTTTTCCATGTTCACCAACCCCACTGTGCTCTGTGGTTGTGCGCATTGTATCGTGTTTTGTAGTGTATTCATTTAATTTCTTATCCTTTATTTTCTCTATAATTCACACAGCTTGCAGTTAAAAGCTGAAGTGCTTTGCTCTTATTAGCTTTCTCCTGTTCCACCTGCAGGGGGAGAGCATGGACAACTTCAACTGGGGTGTGAGGCGTCGCTCTCTGGACAGCATTGACAAAGGCGACACCCCGTCTCTGCAGGACTGCCAGTATTCCGGCAGCACACCCAGTCTCATCCAGCCGGAGGACACCGATGAGTCATCTGAGGAGGAGGTACTGAGCGCTAGCCAGATTCTCACCCGCTCCAACCTCGTAAGTCCGCTCTCCTCTGGGCCCCCTCCACACAGGGGGCACCGGCATGGTGTGTCTGTGCGCCAGATTGGGCTTAGACGCTGCCACAGCCTACCTAGGCAGGGTTAGGCGCTTGCTTTCTGCATAACCCGCACTTCCAGTGTCTCTAGACAAGTGCCTTCCCCACTTCTCCCTGCTCCCAAGCCAACTATTCATTTTTAGTACTCCAAAACCCTTCTTTGACCCTTAATTTCATTTTGTTGCATTATTTGTTTTGGGTAGTATGGTGATGGGGAGCCTTTTTTTCTGTCTTTTTTATTAGCCAGAGTAACTTTAATAAATTGTAGTTGTTTTGCATTCTTATACTAACTTTGCCAGAGTTATTTAGACCCTTGACAGCATGATCTCATTTAGAGGTCAACACAGAATCTGCACACACACACACAACTCTGCAGAGTTCCACTAAATTGAAACATTAATCATTCGTATACATACACGTCTTGTGTTTATTAATTATTTGTATAATTTGATTATACTTTTAGCTTAAAACAAGAAAAGGCATCGTACACTTGCTGGCTAAAGATTACAAACTAACACATTTTCAACTCGTTCTGAATGCAATAAACTCACACAGAAACATGAGTCAATTACATTGACTTACAACTTACATAGAATTACAACTTACATTATGTAATTTTCTGTGAAATTCTGTGAAATTTTACACTAAATTAGTTTCAACAACTAACATTGACTCGTCCAGACTGCAAATCATGTAGTTTGTTCCAGACATTATTTGAACACGTTTTAACATGTTTATTCCCTCAAAAATCAACGAAATATGCAAAGAAAATAAAACAGCATATTCCTTTTGGGCCTTCTCATTACTTAAATGGATTCAGATAGTTTTTCTGCATGAATGTTTACATGTAAACTCTTTTTTTTAACATTTCAAACCTCTAAGAAGTTTTTGCACCCTTCTGCTTGCTATGGGGCATGAGCTACTAAGCAGGGCTTAAGAAAACCGATTGTCTAAATGCTGCTGTGTGAAAGTCATTTTCCTTTTCCTGTTTTTGTCTCTTTCTTCCTACACTGTTTGAACAAGACTGAAAGTTGAAATGTAATTGGTCTTGACAGGCTCACATTATTTTTCTGGCATGTCGCATGTTGTCATGATAAAAGACAAATGAAATATTAAGAAGTACAGAACTCATTTTTCATTGATCGGTTATATGTGCATGCATGCAGCATAACACTTACTTTAGGGCAGAGAATTCTACTGCAGATACATTATGCTTCATTTTTTTGCTAAATACTGATTCTTTGTTCTTTTTTACACAGCTTAATAGTGATTCAGCAACCGATGATGCCATATCCAATCATATGGACTCCCTCCAGCAGTCGCAAGAGTCCTCCAGTAATGTCCTGACAGAAGAGGCCACGTCCACCCTACCGCGGCCCCGCCCAGACAGCCCCACCCCTGAGACCGCCCACTCTGACAGCAATAGCAGCCAGCTGCCTGAGGTGGGATCAGTCAGGAGTCTCAATAAATTGTGGTGCACGGGTGCTATTTAGCCATTTGCTTTTTGCTCTCTTGTGGAGTCAACTGGTGCTGTTTTTTCACCTATCAATTTCCCTAAATCATCCAAAAATGTCAATGTCAAACTTTTAATGCCGACTCTGCTGCTAAAGTGTTTCTGGAAAGTGTCGCGTTTTGAACACTGGGCACTATCTGTTTCCTTTGCCAGAATACTGGCTCATGTTCTCTTTTCCTCACACTGGGTGTTGCTTTATGGGATGCTTGTCATTAGATAATGATTGACTGCTATGAGGGTGGGGCTTGCTTGCCTGCTTGATGTTTGATTGGGGGAGAGATTATCAAAGACAAACATACACCTCAGGCCTGCTGTGCTAGAACTACCTCAAATTTGGTCACAGAAAGGTTGAAAAACACAGATGTTAACACGCTTTAAGCTCTGACGAAGACCACTCACTTCTATCCATGGACCTGCAACCTCATCGTGAGTATTAGTGAAAACCCAACATTCTATGAGATTTGAAAGGCGAATCCCCAAACATGAGGGGTTTTTTTTCAGTGGAACACAAATCATTTTGAAGAAAGTTCATGCCAATTTTTTTTCCATAGAATGAAAGCAGTCACCACATGCTGTCAAGCTCCAGAACTACACAGAAAATTCCAGCAAAAGTAGTCCATATTATTCATGCATTATATTTCAAGTCTTCTGAAACAATATGATAGCTTTATATTATAAACAGACTGAAATTTAATGTTAACCAATGGCATTCTGTGTTATTGACGTCAAGTTTGAATATTTGAGAACTACAGTGGAGAGGAAGGCTTTTGATGAATAATGTCTACATTACTGTTCTTTGCAGAAAGCTGTCTTCAGAAGACTTTGAATATAGCAAATAAGTGGTTTGGACCACTTTTTTGGAGCTATTTTGTGTTCTTTTTCAGGCCTGACATCGCCTGGTCACTTTTTGCTTTCATTGTATGGAAAATACAGTGTGAAGATTCTTCAAAGTGTATTCTGTGTTTCAGTGTCATGCTTTTTGGAATGGCATAAGGGTGAATAAGTGGCAACAATTTTTTTGGTGAACTATTCCTTTAAATTAAAGAGCATGCAGTAGTTATCAAGTAAAACAAAGGCACAGCCCGACTGAGAGTACATTAAAGACTGCTAACAGGCTTTAGCCAGCCATGTTACTAACACTTTAACTTAACTAACTGCTGATATCGGAATTTTTTTTTCAGTTCATTTGGTTGATGTTTAAATGACAGTTCTATTCTAGAAAAAATGATCTTTTTAGGATGTTCCCCCAGGTCAACCTTCATACACTGAACCATCACTGTTCAGATGATTTTCAGTCAAAATGAAATTGTGTGTCCCCTGGTCACAATTCATAGCAGAATGCTCCTTCTGTTGATGTTAATGAATGAACAACTTTTGATCAATACCTACTTGAGTCCAGTCCAGTCATACCTCAATATCAGCTCAAGGGCATCTCGCCTGTCATTCTCCAGCTCTTAGCGTAATGAGTCCAGATAAAACCATCAATAGTCTTACTCATCTGCTTGGCCACCACAGCCAAGAACGCCTAAAAGCTTTCTCTAATACAGCATCTACTTTGGCTCCACGCCACCCTCCCTTCTTCTGTTAATGCATTACACTCATAAATAGACAGGAGGAGGAGAAGAAGAAAAAAAGAAACTCAAGTTTGTTCAATTAGATGTTTTTTTTTTTTCTTTTTCTTAGTTGTCTCCTTAAAGTATTTTTGAATAAAACATGAGTCTGAGATGGAACAGTTTGTTCCCAGAGATGTTTTGCCATCATTCCTGTTGTGTTCTGGAATTTAACTTAATAATAACATCCATCGTACATCTCAAAGATCTTGAGTTTTACAGACATTGAGCTCATGTAACATTATCAACTATTGCATCGTTTGTTTGTTTGATTGGTTGAAGTTTGAACCTTCAGCGAATCAATTGTAAGTAGTGGTCGACCGATATATTGCCAATATTTGGCATTTTCAGTTAATCGGCATATGTTTGGCTAATGTATCTGAAGCAGTACTTTTTTTTATTTTTTTTTTTACAGAGCCCATGTTCATATGGTACATATGATACATTTTATGTAAAATAAATAACTTTAATCGCAGCATGTTATTTACTATTTTTAAATTAAATGCTGTAATGTCTAACATACCTGCGAATCTACAAAGAGAATACGTAATAAGCGAGAGAATACATGAATATTGACTTATGTAAGTATCCATGTGAGGCTCAGGGTAAAGATGTTTCTCCATGACTTTGATTGATTTAATAGTCAGCTTCTATTTAGCTCAGTGCATTTATGTGATTTATGAATGGAAATACAGTGGTCCATTTAATATAGATCCTCTGAGGTCACAGGTTTAATCCTCAGCTGGTCACATTTGCATCGTAAGTCAGTGGTGAAAGATTAGCCCCGTACCATTATTGATTTTTCCTCTCATAATAGAAGCACCGACCGTGTATAGCAAGACCATTTTGTGAGTGGCGGTGCTTAAGAGTCCCTTGGTGATGTTCACTCTAAATGTAATGTTCACCACCTAGCCTGAATGTGGACCCAAATAAATAGTCCTTTCTATTTCACTAAAAATATATACAGTTTCTACAGAAACAGCTCTGGAGTGATGTGCTTAGTGCACACAAGAAGATTCAAAGATTCAGTTTTTGTGTGTTATTAAAGTATAAAGCACTCAGAAGAGGAATTTATTGTCCCCCAAAATACATGTTTTCCTCTTTGCCCCAGTCCTGACTGCCCTTTACTGTCATGTTCACAATTACAGGATGCCAGTGTAACTGCAGCAGATGAATTAAGCAGCAGTGTCAGTGAGGATACGGGGTTTGGCAGTGCCCCTCCTTTACCCTCAGACCCCCCTGAGCTCTGTGACTTACCTGACTCCCAGGACCCCACCGATGACCTGGACCCAGCGCCCCCTCCGCCACCGGCTGTGGACAGCCCGCCTGGATCCCTCTTTGATGAGGAGCCGGTGCTGCCACCCCCCGTCATAGATTCCACCTTGGACTCCATGTGCGAGGAGGAGACGGTTCTGCCCTTGGCTCTGGACTCGGCCCCTGATTCAGTATGTGAGGAGGACGTGACACTGGCTCTGAAAGAGCTGGATGACAGATGCGAGGAAGAAGAGGCTGATTTTTTTGGAATGTCCAGGTTGGTCTGTGATTTCTGAAGTAATCATTTATGGGGTTGAAAGTTAAGTCAGTCATGGCTCTGTTCTACTACCAACATAAACAGCTGCCTTCAAGGCAGCATCCTAACCAAAGTACATGTATTACTCAAATGCCAGGTTACACAACTAGCTGTTCTCACATGAAATGCAACATGAAGTGATCAATTATGAAATATACACTTAAAGGCTGCCCAGTTGCCTTTTATTGCCTATTATAACTTTGGTCAGGAGGGCACCTAAGATGCTGTCTAGTTAGGCTGCTCACAATATTTTGAGAGTGTAGTAGAATTAAAATAGCACAAATGGCAAAAAGTTTGTTAAAAATGGAATTATGTACCCTACCGTTCAAAAGTTTGAGGTTGGTAAGATTTTTTTTAAATGGTTTTGAAAGAAGTGTCTTATATTCATAAATGCTTCATTTGTTTGATCAAAAATACAGTCAAAATAGTAATATTGTGAAATACTATTACAGTTTTAATTAGCTGTTTGCTATTTAAATATTTTTTTAAAATGTAATTTATACCATTGGTGGCAAAACTGAATTTATGGTAAAGCTTAATGTTTTCCTTTTTGACGCATTTCTTTTCAGGATCATTTGAATGAAAGATTCCAAAGAACAGCATTTATTTGAAACAGAAATCTTTTGTAACATTATAAATATCTTTACTCTCACTTTTGATTGATTTAATGCATCCTTGCCAAATAAAAGTATCAATTTCTTAAAAAAATATTCCTGACCCTAAACTTTTGAAAGATACAGTAATATAAATACCCAAAGTATATGTTGATATACTTCCAAAATTTAATTTCACATGCTTCACATAAACATGATTTTCAAGTGGACTGCAGATTTATTTTACTTTTGATGTCATAATACATTACGTTGTGTGAGGTAAACCTGTGTGTAGTCATCTATGTTTGTTTGTTTGTTTGGTTACACTTCATTTTAAGGTCCAATTCTCGCTATTAACAAACCATTAACTACGACATTTGCCTCAATAAACTCCTAATTTGCTGCTAATTAATAGTTAGTAAGGTAGTTGTTACATTTCGGTATTAGGTAGGATTAGGAATGTAGAACATGCTCATGCAGAATATGTGCTTTATAAGTACTAATAAGCAGCCAATACATTAATAATAGGCATGCTAATAAGCAACTAGTTAATGGTGAGAATTGGTCTACACAGATTTGTTTAAATTTTTTTGTCTATAAGTCAAATAAATTTGTACTTCAGTTTATTTCTTATGCCAGTCTTTACAGGGTTATAATGACATTTTATTAAAAATGTACATTATATTTCATCATCTAGCAGATGCACAAATGTGACCCTGGAGCACAAAACCAGTCTTAAGTCGCTGGGGGTATATTTGTAGCAATAGCCAAAAATACATTGCATGGGTCAAAATTATTGATTTTTATTTCATGCCAAAAATCATTAGGACATTAAGTAAAGATCATGTTCTATGAAGATATTTTGTAAATTTACTACTGTAAATATATCAAAACTTATTTTTTTGATTAGTAATATGCATTGTTAAGAACTTCATTTGACAACTTTAAAGGCGATTTTCTCAATATTTTGATTTTATTGCACCCTCAGATTCCAGATTTTCAAATAGTTGTATCAGCCAAATATTGTCCGATCCTAACAAACCATACATCAATGGAAAGCTTATTTATTTAGCTTTCAGATGATGTATAAATCTCAATTTCGAGAAATTGACACTTATGACTGTTTTTGTGGTCTAGGGTCACATATATGCAACACGTTATGGCTATCTATCGCCAGTGGTTCTACTGTTAACTAGAACTATTAAAATGGTTTTCATTAACTGAAATAAAGCTGAAATAAAACAAATTCAGATATCAGAAACAAAAACTGAATTATATTAAGTTTACATTAAAATGCTGTAAAGAAAGTGTGACGTTGCCGTTGAGGGTGCGTCTTTAAACTGTCGTCGTGGGTCAGCGAACGCCACTCACTCGACACAAATCTCCTCTATCAAGTTGACAAGCGTGCAGCACGCATAAGAAAAAACTGAGAACTAGAATGTAGGCTGCCAAACTGTCTAAGTTTTCTTTATGTTTATATTTGGCATTGTTGCCATAGCAGCAGGTTGGCATGGGTGACATTTGTGCCTTAAATCAGATTAGTGGAAATGAGAGCTCGCATGGCAACTGCTGGTTTCACCAACGCTGCCAACCTGCTTGTAATGACTGTGTAATCAGAACAAGATTAAACCTGTACTTAAAGCCCGTCCCGACACACATACATGTTACAACTGTTTTAACATCCATGGGATCAAGAGAAGAGCAGCCTCTGAAGATACTGAAGCAGATCCAGAGGAAAGCAGTTGGTTCGAGTCTCTTGTGGATGGTAGTAAATCCACGATGGCCATCTGGGAGGCAGCATGACAACATATGCGCTTATGATACTGATTTATGATGCCGCATTTTGTCCTATTAAAGTCCATTCACATAATATAATAAACTGACTCATAATGCAAAAAGCCACACTGTTACAAACAGTCCAGCACAGTGCATTTGGAATATTATAATATTTATTTTATTTGTTAAATCCCCCATTTTTTCCTTATTGCAAATGCAAGACCATTGAACCATGATCTGT
>JAUZSZ010000134.1:15541592-15558672 GCA_034780575.1 Labeobarbus marequensis
CTTGTAACCCGAAGGTTACGGGTTTGAGTCTCAGGTCCGGCAGGAATTGTCGGTGGGGGGAGTGAATAACCAGTGCTTTCTTTCACCGTCAATACCACGACTGAGGTGAGACTCTTGAGCAAGGCACCAAACCGCTGCAGCAATGTGGCTGCCCGCTGCTCCAGGTGTGTGTTCACGGGGTGTGTGTGTGTGTGTTCACTTCTGTGTGTGCACTTGGATGGGTTAAATGCAGAGCACAAATTCCGTGTGTAGTTCACCATACTTGGCCAGATGTCACTTCACTTTCACATTTTCGCTTGCCTTCCTTCCTGTCTACCTACCTAACTGACTTCCTTCCTATCTACCTACCTACAGTACCTAACCACCTTCCATCTTTCTCTCTTACTTCCTTCTTACCTGTCTACCTGTCTGCCTACCCACCTTCTTCCTTTTTTACTTCCTTCCGGCCTGTCTACGTAACAGACTTCCTTCCTATCTATCTTTCTGCATACCCGCCTACCTACCTATGTACCTAACCTCATTATTTCTTTCTCCCTTTCTTCCTTCTTACCTTATCTGCCTCTCTTCATTTTCTGCTTCCTTCCAGCCTACCTACTTAACAAACTTCCTTCTTTTCTGTCTCTTTACCTACCTTCCTTCCTGTCTGCCTACCTAACCAACTTCCTTTCCTTCCTGCCTACCTACCTAACCACATTCGTTCCTTTCCATCTTCCTTCCTCTCCTTTACTTCCCTCTTACCTACTTAGCTACCCTAACCCATCTGCCTAGTGTCTACCCATCTTCTTTCTTTATTTCCTTCCTACCTACCTACTTAATCTTCTGTTCTACCTGTCTGCCTACTCACCTTCCTTCATACTTTGCTTCCTTCCTGTATACCTACCTAGCCACCCTCCTTACTTCCTACCTACTTACCTACCAAACTACCTTCTTTCTATTCTTCCTCCCTTACTTCATTCCTACCAACCTTCCTGTCTGCTCACATCACCACCCATCTATCTTCTTTCCTTCCTTCCTTCCTTTCAAATACCTTGCAGTCTTTTATGATGCTGTTCTGATTCTCTTTGTCATTGGTGCTGTGATTATCATTCTCCTCACTATGCACAGGTGATGCATGCTACAGTGGAGGAAGCCCATGGGGCTTTATGCTGGGTGGTGGGGGGGTTTTCTTGGACAGAGTGCCCTTCTCTTGGACAGTTTGTCTGAAAAGGGCTCATTCAGCTGAGCAGGACTGCGTCTGCTGCCTCCTCCCTCTCTCTGGCTGTGAATCATTGTCAGGCCTGAAAGGAGCTTTGACCAGTTCCATATGACTGGTTCTGCACCATAAAACTCCACGCACATTGATAAATGGGCTTGCCCCACAACATTGTGAATCCATTGGCATATCTCAGGGCATTTTGGGATTGTCAGACAAGGAGGCAGTCAATAAGTTAAGCAACGCAGATGGCGCAGTACAGACAGACAAAGCAGCCCGGCACAGTCAAACAGAGAGACAAGCCTACAAGGTCAGGCTGAAAGACAAGCCAGACAGACTGATCGCTCATATGCAGCAAAAAAGCTAGCAATGAGCTTATGTGATAGTGTTCTGTACTGTATAGCTGAGTGAAGACTGTATATATGTGGTTGGTTGGTTGTTTCTTTTCATTCTGCGGATGTCCATGTTATGGATAGTATATGACAGGCTCCAAAGATAGCAGTGTATAGGTTTTAAAAAACCTTGCAGCAAAGGGTTTTGTAGAATCTCTCCCTTCACTTTAAACTTAACACCCTCCTCCACTCCACACATGGTCACTCTATGAAAGCTGGCTGCGGTTATCATGGTCACCCTTCGCCTGTCCTGTGAGTTTGAAAAATTAATGTGCTTTTGAGTGCTGATCTTGCATTATCCATGAATCCAAGTTGTTTTGGAAACCCTGGGCTCCCACTTTTAGTAATCCTCCACCTCTCTTTCTCTTTACTGCAGGGAGTTCCTCAGCTACCTTGTGCCAAGGCCTTATACAGCTATGATGGCAAAGAACCCGGAGATCTCAAGTTCAGCAAGGGTGACATCATCATCTTGCGCCGGCAGGTGGATGAAAACTGGTACCATGGAGAGATGGGCGGAGTCCATGGATTCTTCCCCACCAATTTTGTCCAGGTCATTAAACCTCTCCCACAGCCGCCCCCTCAGTGCAAGGCCCTGTATGACTTTGAGCTGAAAGACAAGGAGGCTGACAAGGACTGCTTGCCGTTTTCAAAGGTGCTGGAAATCTACTTACAGTACAGACTTCTACCTTCATCTTTACTCATTCAAACACACCTTCTTCCAATTACAAGTTGAAAAACAAATTCTAATACACTTAATGCATTGGGTGTCCTAAACTAACAATGAACATTTTTTGCAGCCTTTTTTTTAGATCCACCCCATGATCACTTAATTTGCATGGAAAAAGAGGCATAATTTCTTTTTTGTATTTTTTGCTTAAAATTAAAATAATACAGGTTTGGAAAGACGTGGGGGTGAATAATTTTGGGGAGAGCTAACAGCACTGTTTTAATGTTGGAGAAATTGGAAAATGGGAAAACATTTTCTTCTGTTTGCAACTTAAGTGTTGATCCCCCTCGAGCCATTTGTGTTTTGGATAGATTTTTATTAAAAAAAAACAAATGCCTGGCTTTCATTGATGCCTTCGAGTTGCACGTTTTTTATAAACTTTTTAACAACTTGCTGTGAGGGCTTTTTGCTGAATAACAAGGGACCTGTTTTTTTCTGTCTGCCCTCAGGATGATATTCTTACTGTGATTCGTCGTGTGGATGAGAACTGGGCGGAAGGCATGCTGGGAGATAAGATTGGCATCTTCCCCATATCGTATGTAGAGGTGAGTCATATCAGTGCATTTAAAACTGTCATTGTTCCCTGATGTTTTCAAGTTTATTGTTTTATATTTAGAATTTCACTGGAAACCTTATAAAATATTCTTCAGCCTTTTAAGAGTTTACTATCCTTTGTTGCCATTTTTGTTGTTGTCACGTCCTACTCATTTGGCCTGTCTTTCACCCCCACCATGTCTTTGTTTCTGTTCTTGTTGATACGTACATCTCTTAAAAGTCTCAGAGATACTTCAAATTGTTGCTAATTATTTGAGATGTATTAAAACCTCATCAGCCTTTTAATTTGTCATTTCAAAATATGAACAGCCTTGTCTTTAAACACTGCTCTCTTGAATCACTCAACCTCAAGCAAGCTTAGGTACAATTATCATAGCCAACTTCACGTGTTGCAGCAGCTCACATCACACAACACCTCATGTCCCTCCTCCCATAAACATAGGCAAAAACCTTTATGAACCCTGGCAGAGCCAGCGTGAGCTCTCCACCAGCCACGTGTCTAACCTGTGGGGAAAAAATAACCATCAAAAGACATTCAAAAATAGCTTCTGTCAGAATGGTGCTGCTTGAATAGCATCGTTCTCACGCAGAGCAAGAGAGCGAGGGATGAGAGGGGCGGAGGCTTTGAGCTTACACAAAAGTCCTGGCAATTTTCACTAAACCAGACTTTTTCCAAATGAGTGCTTTTGAGAAAGTAATCTCTGATACCGGTGACATCAAACGTAACATTCACTCAGGTACTTGAAAGAGAGTAACAGGAGGGAAAGGTTTTTCTGTTCTCGTGTCACCTTCTGCCACCATAAATTTATATGTTTTCATAGAGTGTCTTGGAAATGGAATCAGGCACGTGTCTTTCTTTGTAGCTGTCACCTATGCACTATTTACTGTTTACTGAGTTTGCAAGGGCAACACTGGGATTATGATGAACTGATCTTGAAGTAATAAATTTTAAGTTTTAATTAAAAGTTTTAATTCTAGGATTTGCTGTAGATCTAGTATTGTTTGCTCTACTAGTCAAATGTTTGAGGATTTGACTGGTGCTAATCCAACATCTTTTTTTAACATGGTCTAATTTCTTGTCAGTGTACTTTGCCAATGTTCTTGGCATTGTATCTCATTGTTTAATTTATTAATACTTGAACAAATCATATAACATATGAATAAATGCATGCATTGTAAGACTGCACCCAAGCACTCTACACCTGTATTCAGTATCTATCGCAGAATTCAATCAGTCCTCATCGTGACCTAGATCAGTGCGTGTTTAGGTGTAATCTGTGTCATCATTTGATCGGCTGCTCTCATTTGTGTAGAAAGTGAGGCGGTTGCTCGGGGTGATGGGTGTTGCTCTGTCATTAGCTGGAGACTGCTCGTCTGCCTTTGATTTCAGTTTCACATGAAATCAGACATGGCCTGTAGTCCCGTCACACCCACCGCCCCACATACTGTACGCTGAGTCTTTGAACTCTACCGTCACTTTTTACTCATCTCTTCTTGCTCGACACTTGTTTGTTGTTGTTGTTGTGGATGGTGCATATAGCCACATTTAGATTATGCAGATCCAGTACTCTCTGATTAAGTCAACTAAATAGTTATGTAGATCTTTTTCAGTTTGTTGATTAAAGATTTGTTACTTTCTCTGTGTACTCTTGCTTCTTTTATTCTCTACAAGTACATCATGCCTTGTTAGATTACATTTAAAGAAAGTGCAAAATGTGGCCTAGCAGTTCATTCACATGGTATATTAGTTCTTAAATGGGCATTGTGGGTTCGAATCTGGCTCGCAACATTTCCAGAAGTCTAAAATTAGATACAATAGTAATAGTATGTGACGTAAAATATTATTTCTGTTCACACTCTCTTCCTCTTTCAGTTTAACAGTGCAGCACGACAGCTTATAGAACTGGACAAGCCATCTGAAGGTGGAGGAGACTGCAGTGAAGGGCCGTCATCCTCTTCCTCGGGCCCTCAGGCTAATGGCTCCCAGAAAGCCACTGGAGAGAAGAAGAACAATAAGAAGCGGCACTCCTTCACCTCTCTGACTATGTCCCATAAGCCCTGCCTGGCTCCTCCACCTCAGAGACACTCCATGGAGATCAGCGGCCCGGTTCTGATCAGCTCCTCCAACCCCACAGCAGCGGCCCGGATTGGAGAGCTCAGCGGAGGCCTGTCCTTCAGCGCACCTTCACAGGTGAGAGATGATTAATGGATTGACACTCATGCAACATATCAGAGCACACTATGCAGCCTTGTGATGTTAGAGAGATTTTGTGATGGGGAAAAAGATCATCCATAAGAAGAGGACGATGATGATTATTTCAGCATGGTGGCTGACCTCTAAATGTTCTGTTCCTCATCCACTTTTTCTCTCTCCATGTTATATATAGATTAGTTCTCATACTGAGTGGTGGTAAGGACATCATTTCTCACTGAGAATGAGCTTCTCAGCTGTGGCCATGGTTACACAACCTGATAAGTTCACATGCACTTGCATACACACACTCCGTACAGCAGGATCTGCACAGATGTAATTAAAGATAGACTGAGGAAAGAAGAAAGTCAGACTCCCACTAATACCTTAATTTCCCTTAGAGATTTCTTGAAGTCCAGTCTCAAAGCATATGTGACATGATCACCTAAAACAAGGCTTTCTCATATACTTGGAGAAGTTTGTCTTGATAGGCTAATGTGAATACTGTTTTCAAATGTACTCATTTAGCCATTGTTTAATAAGTACCACCATATATGTATGTATGTCTTTAGGAAGCTTAATGGTGGAATATAAAGTAAAAATGTGTTTATAATGTTGTTTTATTTTATATCTCCACTGTAATAATCACAAGTATAACATGAATATTCAATATCTTGCCCAGTCTTACTATAGTGTGACACTGGCAGTTACTTGATCTTAATCTATTCAAATCAAGTCAGTGTAGTGACAGAGAGACTGTATACTGAGTGATGAAACAATAACAGATTGTGTGATTTTGAAACGTTGAGTCTCAGAGAAATTTGTTGTACTATTCAAAGAAGGCGGTATGTCCACATTTTTTGTGTGTTGCTTTAGTAAGATCACTTCAGCTGACAATAATGGTTAGAGGACAGTGAAATAGAGGTAATGTGCAGCAGTAGTTAAATGCCTATTGGTGAAATTCATCAAATAACTGCAAATGATAGCTTGAAGGGAAAGAAAGTGAGCATCATATCAGACATCCTGCCCACACTCCAGAGCTCTGATGCTTGTCCACACTAGCTTACTGTTCTCTCCTGTTCTGTCAGCAGTTACTCTCTCTCATTCCACACAGTCCAACATGCTGTCCAAGTGTTTGAGACCACTGGTGCGTGACAGTGCTCCGCCACATCAAACACTGCCCCCTCCACTCGCTCACAGAGGTTACTGCAGCAACCCTGGAATGACAGTCACTCACAGCTGTTCCACTGGTTGCAGAGCAGTGTGGTCTCTAAGGAGATGCTAGACAGACATGTCATATCATGCGGATGTTCTGGTGTGGAGTGGGCTCTAAGGAACTTCCAGGAATGTGAATTTTCCCCCTCTGCTTTACACTCATTTTGATTTTTGTTTTAAAAAATTTAGGACTCACTGAGTGTCAGGTTGTTCTGCTGAGGATGAAATGAAAAAGAAAGAATAAAACTAACTACTAAAATACTAAAACCTCTACTTTTCACTTATAATGTGAAAGCTAGTCAGATCTATGGCCTAGCATGTTCCATGTTTGGCTTTGATGCCTTTGTGGTAAATTTGAGTCTTTTCTGGCATCCGTAAAATAGCAAAGTCTAGATATTTAAAATGATACATTGAATTACGAACATCAAAAAACTCAAGAAACGTTCATAAATGACTTCATGTGGTGGTGCTGTCAATTTCACGTAAACAATTCAAAACTACTATTAAATGATTAGCTTGTTCAGTTACTGTAGTCATTTCACTTTAGGCCCTTACATAAAATGTTTATTGTATTAACAAAAAAATGCTGTTTCGTTGAAAAGGAAAAGAAAAAAATCACCCAATTAAACCGTGTCGCTGCAAGAACATATACTTCAACTGAAAAGATTGTCGTAAAATTTTCTTTTCTTTTTTCTTTGTATTCAGCAAGGATTTATGTCAAATCTAAAAAAATTCTATTTGAAATAAATTCTAATCATTTAAGCTTTTTATTCATCAAATAATCCTGAAAAATGATCAGTTTCCACAAAAATATTAAGCAGCACAACTGTTTTCAACATGATAATAATAAGAAATGTTTCTTGAGCACCAAATCAGCATATTAGAATCTTTTCTGAAGGATCATGTGACAGTGGAGACTAGAGTAATAATGCTGAAAATTCAACTTTGCCCCTCACAGGAATTTTATTATAAATCTATTAAATTTCATCTTCAATTTAAATTGTTTTCAAATATTAAAAAAATTGTTTTTTTAATCAAATAAATGCAGTCCTGGTGATTATAAGAGACTAAGTTAATATTTTATTTTGTGCACTTTACTTTGGCACATAAATGGTAATGTTTGTGGCAGTATACAAACACAAGAAGTATTTTAAAGAGGCCTTGCACCCCTAGTTGCTGTGACCTGAAACTGTCGAATAAGCAAACAGAAGTGAAAGAAATTCTCTCATTGTTGAACTGACATCTCCACACTTCTCATGTCAGTATTAGACTTCCTTTGCATGTGAATTTGCACACAGCTAACTGGAAAAAAAATTCTCCATGATGTTTGTTCCATTAATGTCGTCACCTGCCCAAGAACCTCTCTGGAGTCCTCTTCTGTGGGACAAAACACAACAGAAGACACATTATACCTCTCTCGTCTTAGTTTCGGCCTGTCTGTGTGCTCTTGGATCCATTTTCGTGTTCATAAAGGAGCGGTTGAGATGGGGTGTTGTGAAAGCTGACCCCGATACAGTGTTTTATGAGAGTGAATACTTGGTGCAGATGGAATGAGGAAGCATGTGTGGTGGCTTTAGCGAACATGTGTTAACGCTTTAAGAACGTGAGACAGTTTCTCAAACAACAGAATTCGTCATCTTGTGTTAATATGAAACCAGCACAGTGTTTTGTACTCACACCTAGTAAGTATATTTACACAAGACACCAGTCCATTTCCTGAATGCGTATCCAGAATATTTATCATCTGCAGTCTGTTTATGAGTCTATAATTGGTCTTTTTTGTCCCAGTTTTTTCTTTACTTTTTTCGTACTGCAGCATATTGTCATTTATTTTTTCCCTCATCATACTTGCAGTCTTCTTTTTTTTTTCACCAGTGATGTTGTCAGGCAACCGAACAACAGCAAAACACAATTACAATTGACCTGTTGTTTTTATGTCATCTAGTACTATGAATATAGACACTATCTCTCTCGTTCTCGGTCCCTTTTTGTCCCTCTCTTGCATGCCCACGTTTTCTCTCACACACTCTTTTTAACATTCCTATCTAGGCGTTTTAGTGCTAATAATTATCCAGACACTTCAGATGTCATAAAAGCCTGTTTGAGCCTGTAAAGTGATCCCCCTCCTGTGTGGTAGCAGTTATGCCCACTTATGAGAGTGATGTATCGATTTACATGATTTTTGTGACACATTTGGAATATATGAACCACAGACTTATTGTTTTCTCATATATTTCTGGTTTGAGGGAAAGAAAGAAAGGAAAAACTGAGAGAAAGTGGCCATTTGGAAAGATGAGGATGTTTAAAGTGATGAAAAAGAGAGTAAGAAGTATAGGCATTTTTTTCCACGGCTGATTTTGTTCCAACTGCTTTATGAAACACAGCAGGGATGCGTCTCTAATTACCGAACTGGAGTTTTCATTTCATTAGTGTGTGTTTTAATGTTTTGCTGAGTGGTCATTGCGGTTGTCGCTAGTGGCAGAAAACGACAGCAGCAATGTTCTCTTTAACATTCAGACATACCCTCCAAGTTTCTATCTTAAAAAAAATCACAGAACAAAATTCAAATATGTTCCTGTTATTGATGTAGATCTTAAAGCTGCGACTTGTATTTCATAAGCTATAATAGTAAAAGTTTGAAAGTCAACCTTGACAGATAAATCACAGTTTGATGAGACATTGACCTACAAAATCCCAAGACTGACAGTAGCAGATGTAGGAATGAAGTTATCAAATAAAATATATCACACATTCATTTGAGCACACTTGAAAAGGTCAGCAAAAATGAAAGTCTTGGATTTTGGTGCTGTGGATTTTTTTAAAACTTAATGTTTTTTGTACATTTCAGTTATGAATTAAGCATGAACAATAGTACAAGTATTACATACCTGATGCCCAAATTTGTCAAACCCTTAAAGAGTTTTAAAATATATATAATTTTTTTTATCAACACACTCATGTTGTGTGGCTTTCTGTCTTCTGTGGAACATTAAAGATAAATTAAGCCATTGTTGTTTGATTCCCAACATTCTTCACAATATCTAAAGAAAGTCACAGAGTAAGTAAAGTTTTCATTTTTGTGAGTTTTTGTTAGTGTGAACTAATCTTGTGTGAATTCGGGGGTTGAATTATAATACTGTTCTTGTAAGAAAAAAGTATTTGGCAAAGGAAATATGCATGATTTCAGCGTTGTGGAAACGCTGCCTGGAAAGGCCTGCACACAGCTGTGACTATCATCCAGCTGTTGGCTTATTTTATCCAATTGGCAAACGCTGATGTCATTCTCACCTGCAGGAAGTGGTGTATCAACAAGATTAACACAGCATTTGTGAGAGTTTGTGTGCCCTCCAGCATGTTCATATCCCACACATTGACTCACTCAGTACCTTGTACAATCAAACCTGTAAGGTGCGACTTGAGAGGTGATGTACCCTGAAGCTGAGCAGGCCTGTGGCAAGGAGATATGCTCTTTGCACAGACACACACACACACACAGATTCATGTGTACTTCAACACACTCCTCCAACACTTACTCTTTCTGAGATCTCTGTGGAGAAAACATTCAGTTTTAGCTCCCAGGTTAACACACTCGTGCAGAAAAAATACGGTTTAAAATTTTGGCACAAAAAACACTTTCTGCTAAAGTTAGTTCAAGAGAAATGTTAGTTTCTTAAAGTTGGCATGAAGTGGAAATTTGTCCTATTTTCTAAATATATTACAATTTTTAACCTTGTAATTTTGAATCATAACTCAATCTTGCAGTAAAATTACATATCTCTCTGGTGGCGTATGCTGAAGTTCTTCAATAGTTTGGATAGAAATGTTAAATGAAACCAAGTCTCAAGTCCCTCCTGTATGGATAGAATCTACTTTGCGATAATCTGTTTCACTTGGTTTTATGAGAAAGTATGGAAAAAAAGTCTGTTGCTACTTTAGTATCATTCCAACTTGTGTCTTAAAACTCTTTGCTGCTGAGGACCTGATCCAGATATTGAATGTCACAACACTGAAAATTTCTACAGCGCGTCCCTTTGAACCTACAAATCAGTTTGATTCTGGCTTGTTTGTAGTGTCTCTCAGAGGTTCGGTTTCTCCTGAAAGTTTTTATTTCTGTAGTTTTGTATGAAGCCCTGTGATCCCAACATCTGTGGATTTAATATAATGTACACGAGGTACACCACCCACACTTGGTGACTGCCCTAGGTGGTCTCTCCATGTGCTATTAATGTTTTCTGACAAAGTAAAGCTCCAGTTTTTATTCCTGATTTATGACCTCTTGTTAGTCATAAAGGAAAGCTAAAATAGCTAGAGATTCTGAAAGGATGGAGGAAGGATGCAACCTGCTTATGGAAGCATGCCATGTGGTTGATCACTCCAGACAGGGCAAAATTCAAGTACATGTCACACTTTTAAGAGTCTGCTATACATGGCTATACAAAGTGCTATACATGCTAACTAGACTATACATGTGCTATACAAAAATGATTAAGCACATGACTTGTTTTGTTGACAGTTGACTGTTATGAGTCAGTCCTACTATTGAACCATTCAAAAAGACAGGATGGGAATATAAGAAATGCAATTTACAGTCTATTTCAGTTGATATTCTCAAAGCAGCTTTTAGTTTACACTAGCTTTTAGACTATTACACTGCCCTACAAACATTTGGGATTGGTTATATTTTTTTCTCTTTTGCTTCTCTTATGCTTATGCTTAGCATGGCTGACCCCAACCGTTTTAACGGCTGTGTTTATCTGTTAATTAAATAGCAATAACAACCAATTATTAATCAGTTTGCACACTCATGTACTCCCACCTGACCAGAATAAAAGTCATTTTGACACTTGACTAAGTTTACCAAAGGCAAGTTCTCTTTGGTCATGACGTTTTAAGGCCGTCAATGTTGTTCTTTAGCTGGATTGATATCAGGCATGAACAACAAATGTAGGCTGACATGTAGCTCTAAAGATGTCTTGTTACATTAAAGTTTGTTTGACTAAACAGAAGTCATACTTGTGTGGCTATCTGCCCAAATTTCTCTCGGTTGTATGGCTTTCTGTGTCATCCCTTAAGCAGAATTTCTCTGTCTCATAACGTGCTTCCACATACCAAATGATACAGGAGTGGAAGTGGCTCAGGAAAGGTTAATTAACTTGTCATTTCTTCTTATTTGTCTTCTTTAAGGTTCACATTTGCACAACAGGACTCATTGTTACTCCTCCACCAAGCAGTCCTGTCACCACAGCGACAGTTTTCACATTTCCTCCAGAAACCAGCTATGCCTGTATTCCAGTGGTAAGTCTGACAAGGTCCTTAAATTGACTTACAATGTCAAAAATCTTCATCATCCTGTCAGTTTATTCATGACATTCTTCAAACCAGTATATATAAAATGACCCTGTCTGTACTCAACGCTATTACTCAGCACTATGTGATATGTTAGCCAGGCCGAATAAATGGTTGATATTTGCCATTTTGAGAATTTCTGATTTGACTGATAAACAGTGAATGAACAATCATTATGTTCCTTATTGTGTCAGGTTGAATCAAGTTAAAAATCAAGTTATGATTGCACAGTATTTAAAGAGTCAATCTGCTCTCTAGTCCTGTTTAGATTAGATTTTTTTTTTAAATTGATTTGTCACTCTATAGGCGCCTTATATATCTACAGTGGTTCTTGTCTACCAAACACATTCAGAGGACAAAATTCTTTTTTCCCCGTTTTTTTTATATTTTATTTTTTTAGATTCTTTGGACAAAAAAAGAGAAAACACAAAATAAACAATCTTAAAGATGAGTTTGACTAACAGAATTTTTCCCACAAAAAAGCTTTGTAGATATTGCAATAATTCATTTTGCCACAATAATCATGTATTCTTATATCATGTAAATCTTATATTGTGGCAGCCCTGGTCTTGACACTTTTATCTAAAGTTTTTTAAGCTAACTTAATGCATTGTCTTAAAAACGCAATGTTTTGGTGTGTATTTGTAGCCTGACAGTAATTATCCAAGTTTATTGTTGGAGACGGTGGATTTTTTTTTTAACTAAATGACTGTTTTGATGGCTGTAGCAGCAATGATTTAAAGGAAATGAATATAGAGGAGCAACTTCTTAAATCTTTTTTTTTTTGTGCTGATAATGACAATGAGTTTTAGCACAGTAATTCCCAGCATGCTGTCAGTTAAAAACTCTCTTAAGATGTTGTTTTTGTAAATATTCATCCCCGCTAAAGCACAGCAAAACATTATTAAAGCTGAGTGCTTAATTGTGAATGCAACATGAACTCCTTGGTTAAGCATATTAGCTCAGTTTAAGCATCAGTGTACACTGTTCAAAAGTTTGGTACGATTTTGTAAAGATTTTGTAAAATCTTTTGTAATGATGTGAAAGTCTGTAATGTCACTTTTGATCAATTTTATGCATCCTTGCTGAGTGAAAGTATTCATTTATTTAAAAAATATCTTTTGAACAGTAGTGCATCAAAACACAAACACACTCACGTAACCGAAGCAGAATGTATGCTCTCCCTCTAACATTCTCATATACATTCGCATTCACACACACACAAATGCTAATGCTGAACGAG
This sequence comes from Labeobarbus marequensis, assembly GCA_034780575.1. NCBI lineage: Eukaryota > Metazoa > Chordata > Actinopteri > Cypriniformes > Cyprinidae > Labeobarbus > Labeobarbus marequensis. The sequence continues at coordinate 15,554,454 of JAUZSZ010000134.1, forward strand.
GACAGTTTGCCATCCGTCTCTCTCAATGCAAACACACACACACACTATTTCAGGGAGTTGTGTGGGCCTCAGGCCCGACACTAATGGCTCTCTGAGATTGATGTGTGTGCAGTGCTGTGCAGGCACTGTTTCCTTTTGTTTTCAAAGCATTGTTTTTGTAATGGTGGCCTTAGTGTGCATCGGTTGATTCTCTTATCTCGTATACGAGATTTAAAAGCACCAGAGAGAAAAATGTTGATTTTTAGTTTTTCTAATTGCTGTAAATCCACATTAACCAATAAACACAAGACAAATGAATTAATATAAATTAGTCAAGAGCATTAGTAGAGAAAACATTGTAGGAGAACTTGAAATGAACAGACAAAAAGGTGACCTAAAGCAACAAAACAAGCTTTACAGTGTGAGAGTTGTTTTCACAAAGTCTGTTTGCAGATGTGTGCGTTGGTCCATATGGAACCGATTTATCTGTCTTCAGCCAGACATGTAGCCCAGGCTGGATATCCACCAATCACAACACCTGCCACAGCCAAAGTACCTGCTTGTTAGCAACCAGCACACAAGCTGGAAAGTCACAGTCAGTGGGATTATGGTTTTATGACACTGTCCAAACTTTGTAGGGATGTCTCTGACATCATTTTTTTTTTCTGCTACACATGAGGTACATATATCTGAACGGATGTCAAAATAACAATGAATATGGACGGGTATGAGAACTGCAGTATCTCAAGATTTCATGTACCTTAATTGTATTGTTTCTTATACGTAAATCATTTTGTATATTAACAAAATTTATGTTGAATTATTTCAGGATGCTCTTCCTCCTCCACCGCCTCCTCCACCTCAGTCACAGTCCTCAACTGTGGGCGCTGCCTCCTTGAATGCTGGTCAGAGGCCGTCGCCCGCTGCGAGTGACCAGAGTGGCCGTCAGAGACCCACAGTGTGAGTAGAACATAAAATGCACACACTTTAAATATGCAACTTTAGAGATACATACTGTTAGAAAGAGTATGAGAGGGTCTTTGCAACTCTAACTCACCTCTCTGCCGTTACCCAGTGCCAGCTGAGCATGACTGAACACACAGGTGAGGGGTCAGAGGTCATGTCTAAGGGGAATAGGGTTGTCTCTGGGGACTTAACCTAAGCCCTGACCTCTCACCTTTCACCTTTTGTCTGCATATCAACTAAACACACCTGATTTCTGTTAGAGTTGCCCACAATGCTCTGGGTGGAATATGTTTATGACTGTTATTCATTACATTCCCATTTTCAAGGCGTTTTTAAAGACTTTATGGTTTTGTGTACTTGGAAATTATTTTACATCTGAGAGTAGATTTGTTATGATGCATAATAGCCATGTGGGAACAACGCCAACCCCTGTTTGATTAGCAGTACTGCATCTAAGTCCAATTAAAACTCTAAATACTGATAAATTAATAAACAATTTTAAAAATGCAAGATTTTAATCAATTAAAAATGTATTTAACGTAAATTTTAAAAATAAATAAGAATGAATGAATAATTTAAAAAGTAATATTGTTTCAAATTAATTAAACTTTACAGAATGAAATGTGTGTCTTGTTTGTTTGTTTATATTTTTTTAAATGTTGGAAACTTGATTCGCTCTTAGGTACGTAGCGATGTTTCCCTACACGCCTCGTAAAGAAGATGAGTTGGAATTGAGGAAGGGGGAGATGTTTCTGGTGCTGGAGCGCTGTCAGGACGGCTGGTTTAAAGGAACATCCATGCACACCGGCAAGATCGGAGTGTTTCCTGGTAACTACATGAGTCCTGTCAACAGGTATGATACACACACACACTTACACACTTGTATATGTTATCACTCATACACCCTGTAAGCTAGAGAAAGATTAGATTGTCCTCTTAAAGTCTCCACTTGCAGATAAATCTGAGCTGGTCACGTTCACACATGTAATTGTTAAGGGAGTGTTCCAGGATCAATAAAAGTTACACTTTATTGACAACTTATCAATCATAATGTGGATTACAAATTTAAAAAAAAAAGTTAAATGTGAGATTAGTCGATTTTTTATTTATACTTTCTTTTGCGCTAAAGGGCATTTTGCCACAAATGCTGTCAATAAAGCTTCTTTTGCACCGGGACATTCCTTTAAACTCTGCACTCTCTTGTGGCAGGAATGAGAATTACATGCATAATATCATTCACTGATTGCATGAAAACGAGCCATTTACAGTCATTCAAACCATTGTACAGATGTCTTTAAAATGTCTTTCTTACAGCTCCTCTTACAATTCCTATTAAAAAAAATTCTCATCAGACCTGTGATTTAAAAAGAATTCAACTACATCGAGCCTGTTAAATGTACAGATGTTTCTGTTGATTTGCTGTAAAATGTGTTGCAATGTCAAAAGATTCAGGATGAGCAGAACCTCTTGAACCTCACACATCTTCCTTTTTCTGCAGGACTGTTTCTGGCAGCAGTCAGCCAAAAGTTCCCCTGACCTTGTGCTCCCAGGCGGGATGTGGCGTCACCATCGTCAGCCCCTCCTCTGCTCCTCTTGGAGCTGCCCTGGGGAGTGTCGACCCCAGCAAACCCCTTCCAGCCTGCCCAAATTCTACCCCGCCTTGCTCACTGCCTGCTGCTGTAGTATCAGCTGCACATATACCCACTGGACAGCACCCCAAAGTGCTCATGCATGTGACGTCACAGATGACCGTTAACCAGGCACGCAGTGCAGTCAGGACAGGTAGAATTATATGCACACACTCACCTAAAAACGAACACCACTCAGAATTTTATTTCAAAAACAGGCCTGTGTGCTTATGGTGTAATTTTATTTTGAACTTCTGAATTAAAATTAGTTTGAGGAATAACGCAAAACATTTCAAAAGAAAAAATTACAACTTTCCTGAAAAGCATTAAAGAATAATTGTTGAAAGGAAAACCACAAGTAGTTTGCCATATTTTAATTATTTATTTATTTTTTTTATTATCATTTCTTGGCAAACAATTCTTAAAAAATGAATAAACATGCACTAAATTGTCACTCAATTGATACTTTTCATGGATTTCTTTCAAAGTCATATAAAACCAGCATGAATACAAATAGCATATTTCTAAAAACTGTTTAAACGATGTTTAAACATCCTAAACTATGTTTAAATCATCTTTCTTTTATTCCGCCTTTTTTCCCTCCAGCTGTGAGTCATAGTCAGGACCGGCCTACAGCAGCAGTGACACCCATCCAATCCCACAATCCTGGGTCCTACTTTCCTAGCACAGCTGTGGTTCTTCAGGCGTCACCTGTCCTCGGCTCCAGCCCAGGATCCTCCTCAGCCAGAGTCGGTGTGGCTATGAGCTGTGCTGCCGCCTCATTGACCCCTCCTAATGTTAGCGCTGCTTCTTTGGACAGTGATGCCATGAGACCTGTCTCTGTTGTAGCACTTCCTGTGAACCCTGGCGGCACAAAATCTCTTGGTTCAGCCTCGAATCATGGTGTTGCATGTAGACTGGATAAAGACTGCAAGGTGAGACTTGTTGAACTAAATCATTTTACAACATCTACAGCTTTTTTTAGTGGTTTCTTTTGCGTTTCCCTCCCATCAGTGTTATTTTAATGTGCTGCAGTAAGGCATTTGGTAATTAGAAAATCTCAGAGTTTCACCTCATTTGCTGAGCTGGATGGTTAAGCCTGATAAAGCTGAAATCATCAGTTTTTATGATTCAGATTGTTCTGCAAACCCAGAGGACACAATCCTGAGTGTTGTTCACTTTCAGAGTTCACTTTTATAAACCTCTTCTTTTTTTGCCAGATCTCTGGAGATACTCATTCTGATGTGTTTTGGATAGCTGGGATAATACTAGAGGAATTAGTGAATGTTAATGCTATAAAAATGTGGAGTAGAGTGATTAAAGCGAGTCATAGTCAATTAAAGGTGGGGTATGTAATTTATCAAAAACTTTAGAAAACTGAGTGGGGGCTGAGTACCAAAACAAACTTGCAGCCAATCAGCAGTAAGGGGCCTGTCTACTCATGATGTGGAGGAGAGAGCATTCAGTGAACAGCCAAGCTGAGCAACAGAAAGATAGAGATGGCAAATAAAAAACTTAAGAGGAAAACATCTGCGGAATGATAAGGCAAGAAGTAGGACCCGTGTAAATATCGGATCAGCTTTCTAACTCAAGGAGCAGAAGTCCTGCGATTGGACGCTGAGGTTGCTTTGTTTCTTCTCGATAGG
>JAUZSZ010000134.1:15640283-15652450 GCA_034780575.1 Labeobarbus marequensis
TAATGTTTATCAGTACATTACAGAAAATAATGAACTTTATCACAATATGCTAATTTTTTGAGAAGGACCTGTACTTTTCATTTCATTTGCATGTTTCGTTTCATTTCACTTGGTGTGAACTGCCTTCAAGTGCTAGGAGACAGTATTTTTATGCAACTTCCTCTGAAATGGAACCTTACAGACAAAACTGACTGTTTACTTTCTTAATACAAGCTCCTGGAAAAATTCTCACTTTCGTCTCTTGGCCTTGCTGGGTTCATCTTCAGGTGTGTCTTCTGCTACATCAAACTCCTGCTCCTCTTCAGCTAGCACTGTGTCCCAGGAAACACACAAACATGCAACAGAAGGTTTGGACAGTTATTAACAAGCTATTGAAAGTCTGACATGGATAGAGAACGCTTCATGCTCACAGCTGACATACAGACAGAAGTTTTCCCCACTTTTGTCTTCGGAGGTGTAGCATAGAGACAAATTTAGAAAAATCTAAAAACATTACATGTCAAATTTGTTCTTATTGCAGGGCTCCAGGCAGCACCTAAAACGGCTGCATTTGTGACCAAAAACATTAATTTGAGAGTTACATTTTTAGAGATCTCCACTGGCACCAACACAAATTTACACATTACGATTTAAACATTTGCATGTAATGTCTTTTGCATGTGTACCAAGAGCGTGTACCTCAAGTACCAACAGGGGAATGGATTTTATTATCAGAACAAACCATTTCAAAAAAAAGAAAATGAAAATACACAGCGACAGTCATAACTATAAAAATGCTTGTGACCACGTAATCACAAACAGTGCTGAGCAAAAAAACTGTGTATGCGAACTATGCAAATAGAAAGAACAGAAGGAGATAAAGTATTACACACATATGTATATAGCTCTCAAGTTGAAAAAGACATTCCATTCCCAGAACAATTACAAGAGGGATGAAAATGCAGATGCTGTAAAAGGTGGGCAGACAGTATACACGTGACAGGGTGACTAAAAGTAAGTGTTTAAAAAAATATATGCCGCCTTTTTTTTTGTTTTTTGTTAACTGTTATTTTTGTCTGGAGTTCTGCTTACTGGATGTTTTATTACTTGATAATGGAAAATTAGTACATGGCAAATGGTTTAGATACAGCATTATTTCAAGTCTTTCTAAATATTTGTTTAAAAATACATAATCTGTCATTTCTATTAAAAAGTGCAAATAATTCATATTAGAGATATTTAATATTAAATGCAATAGATGCATTTCTATGGAGATGACCTTTACCCAGCTTGTTGCTGTTGTCCAGGCCTCTTTTGTGGGGAGGTTCCTGAATCGCTTTATCTACATCAACCCGTCCCACCAGCTCCTCCGGCCGCTCCCACATGGACAGACGCGTGGTTGGGTTATAAAAGAACACCCGCTCGTCACCCGTCCACACCACACACCTGCATACACATATGCATTAGCATTGGGCACAGGTAAATCCAATACAAAGAGCCAACATCCAAAAGCTCTAAATAATTTTTCCACTTGATTTACAAATCAAAACTTGTCTATTAAATGTAATTGATCTAACTGGTGCAGATCAAATAAATCTGTGTAAACAGCGGTTGCCTACCATGGTGTGCCAGGAATAGGTGTGGTTGCAACAGGCTTTGCCTTTTTCGCTGCCTTCTGTTCCTCTGTCATTTCTTCCTCTTTCAGCTCCTAGGAATAACACACAGATGATGTCAGAAACTCTTGTTTATGCACAACAATTTAGAAAAATAGATACACAGCCCACCTCTTTCTTCTGTTTTGGTGGATCAATTTTTGGGCTTCCATCTTCCATTTCCATGATTTCAGCATCAATCATGTCAAGAGCTGCATCCTTGATCTTCTCACTCTCTTTTTCTGTTATGGAGACATGGAGAAGAGCAACTGTCAAATCAGGAAATATTGAAGATGGCTGAAAAACTATATATATATATCCATTTGAAAACAGGTGATGGAGATTTACCGCTAATCAAGGAACCGGCTTTACTGACGAGATGCGCATGCATATCGCATGAGATATATCGCCCAGCCCTATTACATTTTTAAAAAAAAAAGTTATTTTTAAAAGTAATAATATTATTTCACACTATTACTGTTTTACTACTAAATAAATGCAGCCTTGGTGCACATAAAAGACACAAGATAAACATTTAAAATATCTTACAGACATCAAACTTTGAACTGTAGTGGACATATTTAAATTTTTTTTTTTTTACTCCAAAGGGGTCAAAAGTTTGTCATTGATTTTACCGTCATCGGCCAAATGTTGTAGCCAATCACGTGAGGTGTCATTCTGCTCATCCAGCCTATAGCGTTCAGCCCAGCGGAACAGGTCTCTTAGGGTAATATACCCATGTTTCCCAGCAAACACACTGGATCCTCTACGCAAGGACTGATAAAAAAATATAACCATATCAAAAAATATAATCGTGAACTTCTCAAACAAGATTCTTATGAACTGATGCAACAAAATGAGATGCGCACCTGCAAGTTCTGCATGACTTTGATGAGTTTGGAGCAGTAGGATGGGGGCAAACTGCAGCGCTGATGGAGAATGTTCTCAAGCTCTACACTGGGAAGCTCATCAAAATGCAGCTCTACAAAACGGTTCCTAAACGCTCGGGATAGAACCTACATAAAAATGAAAGACACATGGGTCAGACCCCGAAAGGACATTTAGATAGAACAATTTAGTGCATTCAAATTCTTGAGATCTTCCTGAGCAGTAACATCAGAACCATTATATCAGCACCTCCCAATTAGTTCCCGCATTATTGTTGCAGATTACAGTTTACAAAAGGTTAAGAAGGCAAAGCTGCTTGACAAACTGTGTTTTTTTTAAAAATCTATTGACGAGACCTTTCTGCCACCGTAAAGCCCAGGAGGATTCTGGGTGGCAAAGAGCATGAATCTGGGGTGGGCTTTGACCACTTCCTGTGTCTCGGCGATGAAGAGCTCCCGGTTGTCATCCAGCAATCTATTTAGGGCCTCGAGGACATCAGTGGGGGCAAGGTTCAATTCATCTAGAATGATCCAATAACCTTTCCGCATGGCATCAATCAGAACACCTTCAGAGGGGGAAAAAAAAAACAAAACATACGTTGTTTACATGAAAACATGACAAACATAAGGTTAATCGAACACTGAACTATACCACTGAGAGACAACGATCTCATTTACCATCTGACATGGCAGTGAATACTTAGAATTTACAATTACTCATTAGCACAAGTCAAGGGTTTTTAATTGTTTCAGCTCCCTTTGTGGGTAGATGGATGGATCAAGGACCCTCTGAGTGTTGTTTTTTAAGCCTGGCCTATAATAACATGCAGTTAGTACCATTTGCATGCATTTACACAATTTTTTACAATCTGCAATGTAAGCATAACAGATACATGTACTTGTACATTTCCATCATAATGTGTGCTCCAAAGATTATGTACCTTCTTTGAAGACAAGTTTGCCATGCTCATCAGAGGAGTAGCAGCCGATGTACTCCTGGATATCTGTGTGCTCATGGTTATTGATCCGCACACACTGGTTTCCTGTGGCAGCTGAAAGCCATTTTATCAGACTCGTCTTTCCTACAGATGTTTCCCCCTGAATAAGCACTGGATGGATGCTAATCACCAAAATAACACACAAGAACAGAAGGAAGAAAAAGTATAGAAGAAACCGTAAAAATGGTGGAAAATGATTCCTTGTATGTAATGAATATACAGTATGTATGTATATATATTTCACAGATTGCAGAGTGAGTAAATACTTCGTACACAGATTGCAGACCACTTGTTGACTACTTGTACATGGTTAAAGAATTACAAGCAATATAGAAATATAGAAGTGTGGGGTTTCTGTGATTTGGCCCAGAATGGTACATAAAAAGTCTTTTGGAGATCATATTGCTGTCCTGAAGTCAGCTCTATATACAGAAATCAATTGATCACTAGGTCTGAACTGTCCCAGACAAATGGCACCAAAACAGAAAAACAAATCAGCCGTTACTATGATTACTACCCAAAGAACTAAAAGTGAATCAAATCCCTTACAACAGTTACAAATCCTCCCACAGATGAACAGAGAGACGCTGCATATGTAATATGTATCGACAGTGGCATTGATCTACGGAACGTCACAGGGGACATATCTGGGGTGGCTTATCCTACCCAGCAGACACTACCCGTGCCAGGTCTTTCAGGTTGAGCTTGACTGAGGGTGTGAGGATGTAACTGGGGTCTGCAGCAGGCTCCATGTCCCCCCGACTCAGCCAGTACTCCTCTATGTGCAAGCAAACGCGGTCCTTTGGCGGTGGGATTGGCTAAAGAGAGAGCACAGGATCATTTTCACACAAAGCACATCTATAGTCTATCCCTTTAAACAAACATTAGCGTGGAATGAAATGATTACCTGTTTTAGACACTTCACATTTCCTCCTAGTATGTACTGACACACCAGTTTCTGCACAACAGGATGAGAGCTGCGATCCAGCTGAGTGAGAAAACTCAGACAGAAACCCTGCAGAAGATATTAAACCTCTATGTAAATACACTTTACTAGGTGTTTTATAAATTTCTTTACACAATACACACACAACACACCTCTCTATTTAAAATGACTACTGCTTATGCCAAAACAAAAACAAAAAACAAATATAGAACACTTTATCATATGATTGGTTTAAAACTGGTTGCATTAACCATAATAAATGAAACTGGTCAATGGTGAACGGCGACTAATGATGACGAAATAAACTGCATAAAGTCTTTAAGCTTTAAACAACCTGGTTGCCCAAAATTAACGTTAAAAAAGCACCTTCCTTTCAAAAAAATGTGAATTTAAATTTACTGACAATGTTAAAGGTTGAAGAAACCCACCATCTAATGTAATAACTCCTAACCTGTTTTAAATTATTTTATTGTGTTGTTGATTTATGCTCCCACTACGATAGCAAATTTATGACTTTCAAAAGCTGGAAACCTATATGGAGTGGACAGATACTGATATTAGTAAATAAACAATCTCCAAAATACAGTGTACTGTGTACAGATTGACTGGTGGAGTAGTCGTCATTGTATAATGCAAACTACTCTGTGGGAAACACCGTGCCGGTGGGACTTTGAAATCCAATCTACATTGTATGAGAGCGGTGTGTTGTGACATAACAAAACTAAATTGCTTTCATTATAAATCAATCAAGCTGTCTAGATTACAAGTGTAGAAACGTCACACTCTGCGGTAAAGCCAGCATTATTCATGATTATGTAGCAAAACAACACAGCTAGTTTGTTTTATTAAGCTGCTCACTTCTGCTATAGGCACAGGGTGAAACATCCATACCCTGGCAAAGTCAAGTTTATGTGTCTTTACATTAACAGAAAAATGTTATTTCAATATGGCAATATGTAACAGACACAGCTCACTATGTGTCAGATTCTCAACATATTAACACTTGAGGCAGAAACGACGAGGAGGACAAATACATTACCTCATAGAGGGAACGTTGGATGTTGTAGCAGGGGTCAGAGACCACATATTTCAGAGCTCTGCACAGAGTACGCAAGCTGTAGTGAGGCTTGTGACCCGTACCGTCCACTAGCCGAGTGTTAGCCTCCTTACGAACAGCCAAATAAAAACTGGAGGGAAAAGCAGGGAAGATTCTGTTATAAGAAACCATATATAGGAACATCACAATTGTCTTTTAGGATAGCACCTAACCAAAGGGATGAACATAAGGGATGAATTCTGTATGTTCTGTATTTTACATTGCTTGGGATAAAAACCATATTTGTTAAGTAAAAACAAGCCATGTCACACCTAACATTTGAAACTTCCTTAATATTATCAAGAAATGCTGATTTGTTTTATAATGGTTATGCTGCTGGCTACCAGTGACCTTCTATATATCAAAATGCAAAAAGCTGTGTTTTAGTGAGGAAAGTGAGTTTGCTGTTATATGGATAGCAATGGAGACCAACTAAAGAACTGTGCACAAACCTGATGATTCCATGGATGATGCCACTGGTCACGTTAAGGCCTTTGAGGTAGTCAGAGACCAGGATTCGTAAATCACTCTCACTCTCCAGCTCCTCCACATACAACTCTGTAAATCTGACACACAAACACAATTACATTAACTTCATATTAACACATACAGTGTTCCCAGAAAAGATTTGAATGCTTAAGAATGTATACATTTCAGTGTATGACATCTTCAAATAAATATGCTAGATATCTCACCTGTTTCTAATGCCCAGTGGCAGGTTCCTCTTGCCTACATCAGTGGCTGGGTTCATGCAGGCAAACAGGCGGAAGTCTGGGTGACGAACCAGAGGCTCTACACAGAATGACATCATGAAAACAGTAAATAACCTCTGAATTAAATTAAACACTTATAAACCACTAATCAACTACAACACTTGGTAAAGGACAGTAACGCAGCATCAAGCACACTTGATTTTTTTTTAATGTACACTACCCTTCAACAGTGTTACAATAATTATAAATGCTGCTCTTCTGAACTTTCAACTCATCAAAGAATCCTGAAAAAAATTATTATGGTTTCTACAAATAAATATTAAGCAACAACAGTTAATAAATGTTTCTTGAGCACCAAATCATCATATTAGAATGATTTCTGAAGAATCATGTGACAATGAAGACTGGAGTAATAGCTGCTGAAAATTCAGCTTTACGATCAATCGGAAAAAAAAAAAAATTTGAAAACAGGTGTTTAAAATGGTAATAATATTTCACAATATTACTGTCTTTCAAAAACATTTAAGGAAAAAATTATACTGACCCCAAACATTTGAACTGTAGTCTACAACTGGTTTTTGAGCCAATAAACTAGACTTTTTCCCAATCAGTGACTTATAGCTAGCTGTGTCATCTCTCTAATGCATTTTGTCCTAAGTGTTTCAGGAACACCCTTACTACATTCAGCCTAAAGAAGCAGTCTGAGGAAAAGCAAAGTACTACTAGGGCACATACTTTCCCACTATACCACTGTCAAGAAGCCACTTTGTTTGGGACTCACCAGTATCGCCTCGATCCAGCAGCACCAGTGACCCGGCGCTGCCCTCCAGCAATCCACTCAGACACTCCAGCGTCTCTGCAGCAGCCAGATTAATCTCATCCAGCAGGATCCACTCGCCTTTCTTCACAGCCTTGGCTAAAGTCCCCTGTGCAGATACACAGACAGCCACAACATTCAGGAGATCACAAAAGAAAGAAGAGATGTAGACAGGAGGTGAGAGGAGTGACAATTACCTCCACAAACGCAAAGACCAAAGCAGATTCACAGGCCCGAATCTGTTCCTGTGTCTGACTGAGTTTGACAGCCAAAGCCTCCCACTGCTCCTGCAGCAAGGCAGCTATGAGAAAAACACAAAGAAAAAGATCACTGAAAAACATGTAGTACAATCTCAAAACCTCTTTTTACACAAAGAATTTTGAAACATCAGAAATAATCACTGATGTAATTGATTTGAACCCTTAGGATTACCATTGGGTTTATCATGTAGTTCCTTGGTTAGTGCTGATTTGCAGACATGGTCCATGAGCTTCAGAAGGTCCTGCCAGCGTTTACCTCTAAAGCAAGTTTGGACGTGACCCAGGAAAGTCAGGTTCTGTTTCTGTGAGTATGTCCGGGAAAAGAGGTCCTCAAACGCTTCCCGCAGGGGCAACAGGATAAGCTTTTGGTCCACTGGTTTATACCTTCAATCATCACAGATCAAAGTCAGCAAGTTCCCAGAGCGCTTCCACCATATTTGTACTGTCTATACTTCTTGTTATTTGTCTACTCACCCTCCTAGTAGGTCAGCTGTGTCACTCTGTTGGTTCATGTTGACCACTCTGAGTTTGTGTCCTGTAGGTGCAGTAGAACAGAGCAGGAAGTGAATGCATATTGATGCACAGTGTTAAAGCTACTGGCTCAGTTTAGTCAGTTGTGTTACCTGTCATTTCTGCCAGGTACTGCACAGTAGAGGTCTTTCCTGTTCCCGTCTCCCCAACCAGCAGGACAGGTTCCCCTTTAGTGACACACACTGAGAGCTGCTCCAAAAGCACAGAGGATGGCCGTGTGGCGGCAAATGTTTGTCTGCCTCTGCGGGGCAAATACACATCAAATAAGGAGGCATCAATATTATTTATATACTATAACAGTATTTATTAATATTTTGAATGTTTTATTTTAATATTTCCAGTTTCATTTTAATTTTAGATTCAGTTTTAGTATTTTGTTGTGCTTTTTTATTAATTTTTGCTTTTAATTAATTTTTTTCCTTCATTTTTTAATTTTAGTACTTCAACTGATCCTTTTTCAGTTAGTTGCCAAGGCAATATTTCTCATTTCAGAGATATCTCTGGAAAGATAAGTGTCCTGCCAGATAAGGTCCCTGAACAAACAATAACTTGTTCTTCCTCCACAACGAGGCACAAAATCACTCTCCAAAACCTTCACCTTCTTTGCTTCTCTCTGGATGAGGGAGCTGCCAAGTGTCAACCTTCACCCAATCTGCTACTTCTTTACTTATTTTTCTTTTCTGCATTTCTCTTCTTGCTTCCTAATCTAGCTAATAAACCTGCCATTGTATATTATAAATATTGTTGCCTCTTTAACAAAATGCTTTTTCTCCTATTTCGTCACTATGGATAAAAGCATCTGCTAAATGCATAAATGTACATGCAAGTTCTCTTTCCAATGTAATTAAATCAAGGTGTTCATATGCATCATGACCAATAAAGGAATCCTGCTATACTTTTATATTTTCCTCTAGTATGCTCAAGGCTGTTGTATTCCCTGTCTTAAACAGCACAGTTACCAATCAATCCCATAGTGACTCAATTTCTCAGCAGGGTGCCTTCCACACAGGGGTCAATGTTGGCACAGCCAGACTGGCAGTTACACCATTTGTAACAGACTGAAAGGGGAAAAGCCAGACAGAGAGAGCGAGACAGATGAATGGGGATTGGTAAGGTTATGTTCTGATAATGCAGTCTTACATGCTCAGCCGCACCGCGTCGCTCTGCTTGCAGAGTAACATTGCACGCCCCACCGTCACCTCCAGCTCTGTCACACTGATTGTGGGCAGGTAAATCTGGCAAAAGTACTGGGCCTGAAAGGTCACATTGACAGAATTAGAGAAGACTTTGTCTCTCTATTATGGAGAAATATAACAGGGTGCTTTTCAGCCATTACTGTAATATTGCACACTTATTGACCAATGAACTTTCTACATAAGCTCTCACAACAAGCAATATCCAAGTGACGGAATTATTCAGAGCAGCACAGCACTAGAAAAAGTATACTGACTACAGACATTTTCTTGATCTTTTCAAGATTTTACTCATTTCCATGAGTTTACCAGGCTAGGAAATCACAAATATAAATGTAAAAATTCACAGGCAATTGTAAAACTCTCAGTTATCTCCAGGTTTTCCATGGCCATGTAATAGTTTGTGTCAGTGAAGAGATAACACGTTGGTGCAGAGTCCCACCTTCTCTCTGGATGTGTTGAGTTTGCTGCCAATGATCTCTGCCATCTTGAGTCTGCTCTCAGATTTGGAGAGCATGGCAGTGAAGCAGTCCAGAGCCTGAAGGTAAAAAAATAAATATTTTATAACAGCACAGCTTTTTTTTAGTATTAGTGTTTCAGTTTTCTGAACATTTTGAAAAGAAATATTTTATTAATAGTGAACCCTATAATGTGATCCAACAAGCAAAAACAAAATAATAAAAATGTGACAGATTCATTCAGCTGACTACAGCCACTCACCTCCAGAAACACATTCTGTGCTGTGGAAGCACAAGAGCTGTCAAAATTTAAGCAGATTCTCTCGCACCATTTCAGCAAGTCCCTGTTAAAAAAAACAAACTTTTACTACCATGCATTTACCATAACAATATGGATGCAAAGAATTCATATTTAATCAGATAATTTACAGCCATAAATATAAAAAGATTATATATACATATATTTATTCATATATATTCATAAGTTTGTGGTAAGATTTATTTTAAGAAATTAAAACTTTTATTTAGCAAGGATGCATTAAATTGATCAAAGGTGAGGTTAAAGACTACATTGTTACAAACAATTTTGGAAAAAAAAGTATCGTGGAGTGCCCAAAAATATTAAGCAGCACAACTGTTTTTAATATTGATAACAATAAATATTTAAGTAGCATATTAGAATAATTTCTCTAGGATCATGTGACACTGAATACTGGAGTAATGGCTGCTAAAATTTCAGCTTTGTAAAAATTCCATTTTAAAATATATTAAAATTGAAAACAGTTATTTTAGTGAAATAATATTCCACAATATTACTGAAGTTTTACTTCAAATAAATGCAGCCATGGTGAGACTTTTTTTTTTTTAATTCCACTTGAAACATTTTAAGATGGCATGACCATAGGCAGATTGGCTGCTCAAATTGTTCTTCACCTAAAGTCTCTACAAAGTAGGGGATTGAGTGAGGAAGTGGAAGTGTATTGGATTAGTAACAGCAGGGTCTCCACACCACTGAACTTCTCCTGACAGGACAGCCCTCATATCTGACACACTTTCAGAGCTTCAAAATGGAGGCATATTTATGGCTACCCTCAGTATCAAGTATCAAAAAAAAAAATGTTAAAATAAAACATATTACAAAAAAATACTGTTAAATTTGGAAAATTTTGATTTTTTTTTTTAATTAAATAAATAAATAAATAAAAACCTTCTACAAGACAGATATGACACTCTGTGTCAGTGTGTGGTATCTATTATGCAAAGCTAGTTACATAAATGATTTGCCCTGGCCCAAATCACACACCGTGTTTCTGGCTGGGGTTCCACAGTGGGAACAGAGAGATCGATGTGTCACTGACTGCAGCAGAGTCCAGTGGAAAGCTGATAAACAGCCTGAGGCCCAACTACACAATAGATGAACACAAACTGATACATTACAACTCTGCTCTAATAAAACACTGGAGTAAGGGTTTTACTGTAGTGTCACTGCTTTAGTTGAACTGTTTGTTACATCGTGAGGTCCTATCATTTATTGATAAGTCTATGGCGTCACTTCTCGATTCAGTGATATTTGTAAATGCCCACAGAAACGGCACAAATTACACAAATACAAATCTGACCTGATTTTTAAGTATTTACACAAGGTTCAAATTAGCATGAAATGGTTTGGAATCCTGAAGTACATAAATTTGTATCAGTATATTATATTATTACACTATTTTTTTTATAACTATTACATAGTTTTTTTACAACTATGCAATGATGATTTTAAATATTTTCTTATCTAATGAAAAGTGTTACCTCAGTGAGAGGCCTCTGCCCTCCAGTGATGTGATGTTTTCATCTGATATGTTTTGGGCTGCGCTAGGACCCTGCGGACTGGAGCTGATTTGATGTCTGTCTCCTGTTAGCTGGCAGTATATGTCCAAAAGACGCTCCACCACCACTGCCAGGTTAGGGTACCTCTTCAATAGGACCTGAACAGAGAAACAAAATGAGAGATGAAAAATGTTATCAGGATCTACACAAAATCTATTTCAGTGTTAGGGAACAGCTTACCTGTTTAAGTTCCTCTCGGCTCATGTTGCCGATCTGCAGTTTACTCCAGTATTTGTCCAGAAGTGCAGCATGTGAACTCTGCGGTCGATGCCAGGCTCCTCCACTGTAAAATGTCCTAAAAAGATAATGATTTTAATTATTATTGAACTGACATAACAAATTTTGTTTAGAATATTTCTTATCAGCATATTGAAGACTGGAGTAATGGCTACTGAAAATTCAGCTTTGGCATTCCAGGAATAAATTATATTTAAAAATACAATAAAATAGAAAACATTCATTTTAAATTGTAATAATATTTCACAATATTCGTGTTTTTACTGTGTTTTTGGTCAAATAAATGCAGCCTTGGTGAGCATAAGTGATTTCTTTTTTAAAAAACATAATTATTCCAAACTTTTGGCTGGCAGTGTATATATATGGGTCAAAGACAAAAAAGGGTATAAAAACAATAAGTGTAATACTGCTTTAATTGTTGTTGTTTTTCCCCCTCAAAATTAAAAAAAGTTTTCTGTTTAATTTAATTGCAATTTTGTTTTTGTTTTTCTGAGCAAAAAATAAATATCATACATTTTCCCC
>JAUZSZ010000134.1:15758275-15770045 GCA_034780575.1 Labeobarbus marequensis
ACGTTTGCCTTGTTTTTATCCAGTAAATTGCTCTAAATGCTATCATCTCGCTTGTGATTCTTTTGATGTTTGAGAGCTTTTTGGGAATTTTTTTTTGGTCTACGCACCTCAGTTGGATTATTTTGAAGGCACGGTGAGTCTCTGGCTGCTTTCCTGTAACAAATGACAACTAAAATTAAATCCCTGGAAGCTTGAAAAGTTTTGTAGCATTTTAAAATGCTGGTTTAATGTAGTAAGGTAGTGATGCTAAAAGACAAGCAGATGAGGCCAGAATATTAAAGCAACTGTTTTAATTACATGTTAAGCGTTTTCCTCCCTTTAGAAAATCATAATGAAAAAAACGTGTATGCATTAAGACAGTATTTAAAGTTCATATTTTGGGTTCATCAGTTTTTCTGCAGATATTATGCTTTATTAGTAAGGTGTGTACAGAATGTGGTCTTTTAATATCACTGTCCCGGTACATTAAGCATTCTTTATATGAGAGGAAAACGCTTAATGTGTAAATAAACGCGTTCCGTTCACACTTTGGGCTTATGTGCGTATCTGCATGTAGTATGCTTTACAATTTTGTCTTTTTCACTGTCTTGATACATTAAGCCACATGAAGCATTATTTGTGTTAAGTGTTTTAATGTCTCTGTTCAAGTTCTGCTAATTCACAAGACGAGTGAGAATCATACTCGCGAAGGTGAAGTTAATAACCAAACAAAATCTAAATTTTCAAAAACATGCACCAATATGACTTTTTTTTATTGAGTGACAGGCAGTGGGTTTAATCGGTGACATTATTAATAGATTCACTATCCGGCGTCTTCTTGTCATCTCCGCGACCTGCTTCCCTTGGTGTTTTTAGACATAGAAAAGGCGAAAAAATACACTGCATTGTCAAGTTTTCTCTCAGAACGATTATCAGAGTTAATTTTGCAATTCTCGATGCAGCATGAATGATATACAATGGTGACATTTTCTACAATCACGACAGAAAATCAAAATACTGCCCTGAACTAAATAGCGAAGAGGCAGCGCGATCCTCTCAGTATGGCGGATAAACAAAGCAGTTTCCCAGAACTCAATGCGGCGTTGATGTCATCTTCACATTCTCTATCCACCTTATTCTTCACGTAAAAATGGGCGTGGCCATTTGTCGATTTTATGGGTCTGGCTTCCGGTCTCATTTGCTTCCAGCTGTACAAAACCGCTCATTTTGCTGCTTAATACTGCAAATTGATGTGTCTTACCATATTATTTTAGTATATTATCTTAATTATGAACACACTGGTTTGTAAAGCAAACAGTTTTACCGTTTACTGCAGGTTATTCTTCTTCTTGTTATTTCCCTATAGCGTCTAATGAACTGGAAGTTCATTATAGATACAGTGTGTGGTCCCTGCACACTTCACAAACCCACATACATACTTAAGATGAAAGGACGCACCTTTCAAGATGGTGTTGCATGTACAAAATATGTGAGTTTTCTGAACTTTGCACCAAAACCAAAGACACTAAACCTGAGGGAAGAAGTCTACTACAGGATGATAATCCTCTTTTCAACTTTATGTGGAGAAATCCCCTTTTCCTAAGCTCTCGAGGCGGTGCTGGCAGGGGGTGATGAGGAAGGAGATTGTGTGAGCGAGGGTGAGGGGTCTAACAGATAATTGGGACCACAGCTCTCGCTCAAAGGGCCTCATAAACTCCATGCACATCCACCGACACAGTCACTCGTAAACATGCTCATGCTCACATGGAAAAATGCTGCCGAGGTTGCACATAGAAATAATGCCACATATGAACTTGCATGCACACCCACATGCAGAATACACACGCATACATGCAACACACACTAACACTAACACACTAGACATGGTTGAGATGAGGGTGTAAAACAAAAGCGAGCAAAAAAAAGCATGTACACGATCTTCAAATGTATTAATAGACAAAACAAAGAACTGCCACATTGCTCCGATTCATATATTCTTAAAAACGCACATAATTCACAAGAATGAAACATCTCTCACCCTGAACACACACTCACATAAATACACACTGACAGCACAGAACACAAACAATGTTCTGAGATGTGTGTTACTTCCTCTGAGTCATAATTTTTCAGTGGGTGCCAGAGATGAGTCATAGAATGTTCCACAAGCCCAATAGTACAGACTCTCAAGAAACGCCTGAATGACTTCCAAACACACTATTCATATTCTGTCCACATTTAGGTAAACAAACCACATTTGCGCTGCTATTATTTACTGAACGAATAAACAGTCTATAATGACATATTATAAGCATCTCCTCAGGTGTAACATCACCTCAAGTAACCTTTCATTTCTATGCCAATGCAGCAGTTATTGTTCTACACACGTGTCAAAACTGCGTCAAGAGTACAGGTGAGCGGGGTAAGATGTGCAAGTGAACTCTGCATAATGTTTGCCGTGACATCATAGCATATTATTTATAAAAAGCAGATCATACTGTTCAAATTTGGGCTCAGTAAGATTAATACTTTTATTGAGCAAAATTGCATTAAATTGATCAAAAGTCACAGTAAAGACTTTTACACAAATTTATATTACCAATTACTCGCGAAATGTATAAAATTAAAAATATATTAAAATAGAAAATATTTGTTTTAAACTGAATTATTTAAAAAATTCCAAAATGTACTTATATTTGGTCAAATATGAATAAAAATGAGAGGAATTTTTTTCAAAACCTTATTGACTCCAGACTTTTGAGCGATAGTGTATAGCTGTAAAATTATTAAAGTAAAAATAATCTACATTTTCTACATGCAAAGTGAATTTTGTGTAAAAGCAAACTTACTCAGATTACTTTTTAAAAATACATTCATTGTGGGTAAAACAGGTAAGAGGCTGTTGGGTAAATTGAAAGCCTTGCCTAAAAATTCATGATACAGTTACAAAATATTCTAATTATTAAGTTTTTGTTCTGGCTAACTTATGAAAGTGTAAATAATGTGAATGTGATTAAGGCTTTGGATTGTATTAGTCAATTCTTTCCTTTTAATGTTCATCTTTATTTGAAATTAAATGATCACATATTCATCAATGATTCAACTTATCACTTCATATGATACTGTTCCTATGCTGTAGGTGTTTTCTTCTTGTAGGTTCTTCTTCTTGTACATCAGGTCACAGAAATGACACAGCTATGGTAAAACTATGGTACACTGCATTCATCACTTAATGTGAATTCAACATTAGTGCTTTATTTCCCTCCATCCGGCATCTTTGGAATTCAATTCCGTTTGAGAAATTAATAGGCTTTTCAAAAGAAATGTATTGTTAAATGAGTTTTGAATAAGGAGGCTTAGCAAGCATGTATCACATCAAAGGAAGTTCAATTAAAGCGGGCCTCCCTTGCGTTACCGAAATGTGGGAGTAAGTGATGAGCAGGGTGTAGCAGAGAGGGGTCCCACTCATTATGTATTCAATAATTCTCCCTAGACGGCTCCAGTCATGAGCGCGCATAACAGAGAGGAGGGAGCGCCCACATCATTGTATGGATTATCCAGAAAGCTGTGCATAAATATGGCCGGTCCGCAGCCATCCTCACACTTACACAAGCATGTGATAATATACAACATGATCTCATTTGGCTTGGTTGAAGTGGGGAGCAGAGGAAAGCCTCCTGTGAACAGACTGTGATTACATGGCTGATGTCTGGCTCTCGCTCACGACTGTGTATATGTTGACGATGGCAGTTTGAAACCCTGTTCCGTACTGTACATTCTAAAGCACTTCACTTGGTCAATGACAAAAGAATAGTGTCCAGAATAAATGAAAACATATTTTAAATGTTTAATGTCTTAAATGTCTTTGTATTCATGTTAATTTCATATGGTTTAGAATTTATTTTATAATATATCCAAGAAACTCTAAAAATACTATCAAGAAAAAGTGATGACATAAATTCTTTAAACCTTGATTAAATGTACACATCTAGATCATAATTTGGAAAAAAAAGAGATCACATTTAAAGGTCCAATTCTCACTACTAACAAACCATTAACTATGACTTTTGCCTAAATAAATGACTAATTTGCTGCTTATTAATAGTTAGTAAGGTAAATGTTAAGTTTAGATATTGGGTAGGGATGTAGAATATGGTCATACAGAATATGTGCTTTATACAGTAAGTACTAATAAACAGCCAATATATTAATAATAGGGATGCTAATAAGCAACTCGTTAATAGTGAGAACTGGTCCCTATACTAAAGTGTTTCCAAAAAATGTATAATTCACATTTTATAATGTATATTCCTCAAGGCAAAAGGTTCCACAAATATTAAAAAGTTTTTTTTAAGTCTCTTATGCTCCCCAAGGCTGCATTTATTTGATCAAAAATACAGTAAAAAAGTAATATTGTGAAATATCTTCACAAGAACTGTTTTCTAACTGAATATATTTTAAAATGTAATATTCTTGTGATGGCAAAGCTGAATTTTCAGCATTATTACTTCAGTCTTTAGAGTCACACGATCCTTCAGAAATCATTCTAATATGCTGATTTGCGGCTTAATATTTTTTTGGAAACCATGATGATTTTTATTTTTTCAGGAATAAATAGAAACATTTACAAGAACAGCATTTATTTGAAATAGAATCTTTTTTTGTAGCTCTATAAATGTTTTACTGTCACTTTTGATCAATTTAATGCATCCTTGCTGAATAAAAGTATGAATTACTTAAAAAAAAAAAAAATCTTACTGACCCCAAACTTTTGAACAGTACTGTATCATTTCACTTGCCAGGAGTGATTCAAGAAAGCACCAACACACTGCTCACATGCTGATAATGTGGCGAAAGTAAATCAAGATCAACCACTTTTGTCCCCGACAAAGACACCCCTGCGTCAGGAGGATTTGCCTATGGGTACTACACTACAGTTTCTCAGGAGAGGTTGAGCCACTCGACTCCCGGAGAAGGCAAAAGAAAGGATTAGCATTTGAATCTGCGCGACACAAAGCGTGGGTTCCCAGCTCGTGAAACGAGAGAGTGCCTCTTCCTTCACATTTATTGTTACCATGTGAGCCTCAATGGAATCAGAGCAATTCATCAAACCTCCAGAGCCACTACCCATGCGCTGACGTTTGAAGTGCGGTCAACTTTGCCAGGCTATTCAGTTGTCCAAGGGCCACAGAACCTCAAAAAGTGTAATACAGAGAACATGAAAGGGGTCTTTTGTACAGAAGAGACGTCAACCGTGTGTGCAGCCAATGTATGTCTGTTTCAAAGCTCTTCGGGCAGATGGACACTTCATGATGGAGAACGCATTCCTGAAATAGTCCAAACTAAACACGGGGGGGAAATATATTTTTCTTGTCTTTCATTGGCAAATCTTGAGGATCTTGTATTGTGAAGGTACAGGTGCTGTTTTGAGCATTAAGAAGTGGTAATCTCTACTGATGGAGAGGGATTATTCAGACTCAGTCTGATTTATTGCTTCCTTTATTGGGTTAGCCTGCAGCACAAGATGCCATCAGCGGCTTCCAGCAAGCTCTATTCTTGCAGTGATAAATATTGATTTACAGTCACAACACTTATGAGACTTTAAGCTGCACTGTCACTAAGAGGTGGTGTGCATCTTCTTCTGATGTCCAAAGGAAGGAGGCTGTCAATAAACCCATGGAGAGCAACAATAAATTCACCTCATATACAACGACTAGGGGAGGCAGAAGTCAAAATGTTTATTTTATGATTCAATAAATTGCCGCACAAAAGCCTCGCAACAATCAATCAATGTCCAAAAGCTCTGAGATCATCATTTTAAATGTGATCAAAATGCTGAACCCTCCTTTATGCGTCATCTTCAACTGCTTGAACACCAGAGATGGATCTAGCACAGTTATGATAGCAAAATCAATATCAGTAGAACTTCATGATTTTTGATACCAATTTCAATACCACAGCTAAAACTAATATGCTGTTGAGCATGCTTTTTAGTTGTACTTTATAAATATGACTATATTAAATTATAGCATCTCTTGAAGCCTTTCCAAATGATTCTTTCTTCAAGTCAGCAAAAAGTCAGTATAAATAAGCAAACAATGTTTTTACTTTTATTTAGGGATTTACAATTAATTAAATAATTATTGATTATAACTGATGGAATAAAATATTATAAAAAAAGGACAAAAGAGTGTTTATCTACTTCAGCTGCATCAGAGGTTTCTATTTACAAAATGTTTTTGTAGTGATGAGCTTTGTAGCCAATCACAGATGAGTACATATTTGTAATGGCCAATCAGAGGTGTTTAATTAAATCAGCCACACTGAAAAAAAAACACTTCATTGAATTTACAAAAACTTTTAAGGTAAGTGGTTGCAGTCAGTTTATTTTAGCTACATTTAAATAAATTTAGTTGACTAACTTTCAACATTTTTTTTATTTAAATGTAGCTAAAATAAATAGTTTGCAACCACTTACCTTAAAACTATTTTTAGTATCATTTTTTTCAGTGCACTAGTGCTGAAGAAATTAGTTCAAATACATAATCAAAGTACCAGTTTTGAATAAGTGATGTAAATAAGAGATTCATTGTGCAGTGTAGTCTGTTTCACTGATTATCGAATCTCTCGTTTGTTAATTTTAGGGATGCATAGCATAAAAACTAATAAGCAATGGCTCATTATGAAATTCTATACAATTAAAAAAAAAAAAACACTTAAACTTGAATTAATAATTTTAAATCCTACAATATCCAGGTTTCCCCCCTATTTTACACTGATTATTAACATAATAGACACCAGCAAGTCAACTGAGCTACATCTAGTTTTTTTTTTTTAATTATAATCTTATGTTTTTTGTATTGAGTTGACTTATTGTGAGTACTTTTGACATCCCTAGGTGAGGCTGTAGAAAATAAGGTGAACAAGTGCACATTTAGCAAGCGTGCAGTCTCTTAGACAATGCAGAGAGTCATTGAGAGGCTACAAGTCCCATCAATGGCTGTCAATGTCCCATGGGTCTCTCAGTGTCTGAACATGGAGGAGATGGAGGGGGGAGGAAGGTGCTAGAAACACAATAGAGCACCAAGATCTCAGCGCCTGATATTGATGTCATAGCGTGCATCTCCACATTATCCCTGCTATAGATGAGTCTGATCTCAGCCTGAGGGTGGAAGTATAGTAATCGTGTGGTCTCTCTCTATCTCCCTTTCGCCTTACATCACCAGAACTTGCCTTGGTGACCCTGACATTAAGCATTCCATTAATAACTGCATAGATTCAACCACTCATGCAAATATAATTCAAGCAGAGTGGAGAAAACTGTAATGTCATAGCATATGAAAATCTAAAATTGTGCAAAGCAGCAACAAAACACCATTGCAAGTAAATATCATAAAATGTGTTCTAAAGCATTAAAGAAATCAGAAATGAAATGGGTCACTCAAGTGTCTGCTGGCTGCTGATATAGCTAAAAAATATGATAATTAACTATGTATACAAAATAGATAGATAGATAGAATTTTTATTGTCTTTAAAAAAGTTCTTGTCTTATGCTCATTAAGGCTACATTTATTTAAACAAAATACAAAATATTTATATATTTTTTTATATATTTGTGGAGACACTGCTACATCATTAAGTTGAAACGGAACATTTTTGTAAGATTATAAATGATTTTACAGTCACTTTTGATTAATTAAATACATCCTTGCCAAATTAAAGTGTCTTCTTTAAAATCAATCAATCATAATGACTCAAAATATTATTTTTTTTTACCAAATAAACAAAAGGAAATACTATATTTCACATATGAGCCAGTATAACTCAATGTACTAATATTGTAACATGTACCTGCATATATTTTTTTTACTTAAACATTTTAATTTATGAAAAAAAAAAAAACAGAATAATGGAAATAAATTCAAACAACTTAACTCAATTTAAAATCCAAGATGGTATTAAAACATCTTTGTCTGTACTTTTGAATTGTAAGGTAAGGAAGAATCTCACAACTTAATATAAAAATAAATCTAGATACTCACAGTGTTGCTTAATTTCACATCAACAGCAAAATCATCTCTAATACTTCAATTCAAAGTACATCACCTGGTCCCTAATATGAATACAGTAGAAAACATTAATCTCCTGCTGTGCATTGACAAAAATGACTCAGAATCTAAGATATCAAAATGCACTGTAGGCCTCGATGATGGAAACTTTGAGCCACCCACTGTAACGAAATTAAAAAAAGGAAAGGAATCAAAGAAACGTAGGCTGGGTCTCTCCCTCAGTATTTCCATGAAGAGAAGTAAGAAATGTTGTCCTTTCTGTATCACCATCATCATCATCATCATAACCGATGATCTTTTATCTGCAGAACATGTCGGGAAAAAATCTGATTAAACAAGAGAGTAATTTTGCTCCTTTTTGTGGTTTAAAGAGTGTATTGATGACTGAGCGTGGTGTTTTTTTCCGCTGCCTCTCTTGTCCATTAGAGAGCCAGACATGACTGGAAGTTCTCAGTGAGTGGCTTTCCCGCTACAGGATCATTTTCCACAAACTGAATATGGCACACAGCCATTAAGATAATATGCAGCAAAATAAAGGATGATCGCCAAAGAGGAAACGGTTTAATTTTGCTATGACATCATCCAGGCCCAAGGCTCGCATCTCCACCTTTCTCCGTCTATCCTTGCTCTTCCTACTCCTTCATTAATCTCCAGCTCCTCTTTCGTGAAATGGAAGGTGTACGACATGCTTAATTGGTCTTTGGCTGTCTGGTAGGACACATTATCTGCGTCTCTAAAAATATCCCCGTGTGCACGTTGACTCATGTGCACGGGAGCCCCGAAAACAGTAGAAGGGAAGGATTTCGTCGAGTATTGATAACGGAAAAAGACAGATAAGATGCATATCCGCGGCGACCTGAGAGGGATGAGAATGCTCCCACATGCACCTCTGACATCACCACAAACTCGAGGAGGTCTGGAAGAGGAATGGATTTATGCTTTTGCACGCCTCACTCAAAAGGCCAGCGCATCAGGTTACCTTCTCACGGACTTTAGTTACCCATCAAAACACTGTCTCTCAATGGACTGACCTCATCTTTCTACAGGGGGCTAATGGATGAAAATGGAGTGAAATTACAGTGCTGTTTATGGCTTACGATAAATGGTCTATGTCTAACATGAAAGAAATGCAAACTATTCCTGCAGAACTTCTCTTTTATTCACTTTAGGGATGCACAATATCAAAACTGATAACCAATAAAGGGCTCACTATTAAAATGATAGAATATTTTGCCAACATAAAATAAAAATAAAACACTTGGAACTTAAATTAATCATTTTAAATTGTAATTTAGGAACCACAACATTAAAATGCACAGCATGAAAAATACACATTTTGAGATTTGTGAAAAATTATGTTATTATTAATGTTTTCACTATTATTACTATTAATATTATCATAAGTGTTTTAAATCAAAGAATTTTTTTTTACATTTGTTTTTACTTTTAAACAAATGAAAAATCATCCCAATGTTTTATTTTATTTTTTTTGTCACTATATTATATTTTGAGGGAGTTACATCTTAGTAACAGGTCTTTATTACCCCCGCAAGAGCTGTGTGGTGTACTTTTATGATGGATGGACGCACTTTTTTTGGGCTTCAAAATCTCAACCACCGTTTACTGCAATTGTAAAGCTTGGAAGAGCCAGATTTTTTTTTCTTTTAATATAAGTCCGTTTGTATATCATCTGAAAGAAGAAAGTCATATACAGCTAGGATGGTTCGACGGTGAATAAATCATGAAGTAATTAATTTTCATTTTTGGGTGAACTATCCCTTTAAGGTTATAATATGTAGGTTATATTATGCAGTTTCACACAACAAGTGCATTTGGGTTTAAACTATTGTCCATGTTGAAATCAATCATTAAAAAAAAAAACACACTGTTGTGCTCTGGTGAGAGAGAAGTAGGCTATTACTTTTTCCCACAAATCCACCTGGCAAACGGCTGTCAGGTCTGTGGGTTCTCGGTGGAGCAACCAAACTGTGTAGGATCTTGTTAGGTTTGATCTTATCTGCCCTGCTTGTTTTTCTATGACAGACGAGTCACCAGTAGGCTATATGAGAGTTTTCAGGGGACAGGCTAAAAGAACAGTTAAACTGAAATGCGGCGGTGGCCTCTTTTTGCCCTCATGAAATACAGGGTGAGGATGTGTGAGTGTGAGTGTGTGTGGCCCCACTGCCTGCTGCTCTCGTCTTATGGAGGGTGATGGAAACACGTCAAAAAGGAACTGAGTGTTTAACGTCTCCTGTTCAGTGGACTTCCTGAAACAGGAGGTCTCTCTCCGTTTGTGTGTATGTGTATGCATGCTTGTGTGTAAAAGTGCTGTCTCATACTTTGTCTTTTTCGGCAATATTTCACTGACCCATTTCCAAATTTTATACACAAAAAGAAATGAATAGTAATTACGAAGTAGTTATTTCACGCGGAGTGGAAAACGCCATGTTGCATTCACATAACCAGCTGACTAGCACTTGAATAAAAAGCAAACATAAATAAATAATTTTATCATGCCTTGACTGTAAATAATGCATTTTGTATATGAAATTGGATACTGAAAAATTTCGTATAATACCACACTCACACCACTAGGTGGCAGTAAATGTCACAACGTCTTTTTCGGGAAAATACAATTCTCGTACACAAACCTTCACCGAAGTTCGACATTTACTACAATAAATTGCTTCATTTTTTCATTTGTTGAATATTTTATTGCTATTGTCTGTCTATCTATCCATCTATCTATCTATCTATCTACACACATACATAAAAAAGTCAAAAAATGACTTGTAAAATGCAACTGCAAACTCAATCTTAAATGATTTTCTTAAGTATAAAAGTAATGCAAAATTTGATTTTATTAGATTTAAAGGTGGTTTATGCTGATTAAAATCAATTAGAAAAAAATAATAAAAGTTTATTCATTAAATATCTAAAAATATATAAACCATTGAAGACATTACTTAAATTCTAAAAAAATATTATTCAAATTTATAGAATCATTTTCATAAGTATGATAATGCCATTCTAAATATATATATTCAATCTGAATAAAATTATATAATTTAATTAATCAATTAATTTTTTCAATTAACATACATAATAATACAGCATATAGTAATTGTTAAAAGAGATTCCAAAATTGCTGTCAATTATGTATGTATATTATGGCGCTATAACACTTTGCCTTCCTGAAAGTCACATCCTTTCTGGATTTGAATCATGTGAACAGGTATACAGCTTTTCTATCTTATAAAAAGCGATTACGTCATTATCTAGGGAAAAGGACTATTTTTATTGTAAGTTTGTGAAAACCACACCAGCACAAAGAGGCACATCTCTCTGCATGCTTTAGCAGCTCTGTAGTGCTAATTGAGCGAGCGGAGTTAGCACCAGCCTTGGAAACCAACTGTTCACAATGCCCCTCAGAGCTAAAGATAGATTCTCCCACCACAGTTAGCAGCGCACAGCACAGGTTTGCAGAATGACATTACAACTACTATATCACACCCACACATGCTCAAACTTACACACACACACACACACACACACACACACACACACACACACACAGTGAGCTAAAGAACTTCTGAATCAAGCACATACTCACACACTTACACGTCACTGGATTGTAAAATATGGTGAGCTCCTGGATAGAAGTGCTGTAAAATCATGTTGAGCTGACAAAAGCAAATCCTTTCTGCTACTAGGCTATCTCA
>JAUZSZ010000134.1:15981114-15998222 GCA_034780575.1 Labeobarbus marequensis
CAAAATTGCCTGGGCAATTGCTGCGTTGTCTGTATGGAGTATGTTTGAATGAGTTAACAAGTAGACACTATGGAGGGGTTAGTGGCAGATGTGCTTTAAACAGTTACTTAAATTTTCTAATAAGCTTTAATGTTCGAAAAATAGGTTAGTGAATCAAATGCCTCTGTTATAGCTGTGTTAAACTGTTTTTTCTTAAAACAGTTTCACTCCTAAAGGAATCGCTAATGATGATGTTAAACTAATCCCCCGAAGCACACAATAATTACGGTTATTGTTACAATTGCTCTAACAAAAGTTGTAAGCAGTTGTAATGCTAATGTAATTGTTTAGTCATCATAAATAGGAGCTCTAGGTTAAACTAGTTTATGCAGAGGGTAGATGCTTGTTCTCTAATGAGAGAATGTGCAGATGGAATTCGTTAAAAATAAAATAAAAGCACGGCTAAACTCAGAAACAGTTTTGTCGAGTTGTTTTCTTTACAGCTCATTTTGCAAGCTGCACGTATATCCTTAAGCTGCTCGTGTATGGTATCACAGTTTACTTGACTTCCTCAACTGTCTTCCAGCACTTTCTCACATGCAGGAAATTTGCATTAATTAAGCAAACTCTGTGATTCAACCGAGGTGCAAGAATGCCGTCGCAGGAGGAATATATTTGAATCAATTTCAGAGAAAGGAAGTAAACAAACAGACTTCGGAAACTCATCACTTGCTCATGGTGCAGAAAAGCTGCTAGACCTGTGGTGAGATTAGTATGTTATAAACATGCCCCGTGTCTTTGGTTTTCATTGATCTTCTGCAACATTGCTGCAGCTTAATGCATTATGAATGACAGCTTTATTTTGGATCCCATATGCGTGTGTGTTTTAGAGTACGTAGACATATCAGTTATATGACTGACTGATTTAATTGCTACTTAAGTGATGTTAGATTTCTACTAAACGTTATACAATGTGAAATAAATGCTGTATAAGGCTCTGTGGAATGTTTCTTGATTCTGATTGGCCAATCTCTGCATTGAGTGGTCAGATATTTACTCAGAATCATGTGTTTTTGTGGCAACAGAATTCAGGTGGTACTGAGTTGGAGATCTCTGAAAATTCAGAGCTTACAAATATTACAAGAACCTGACAGAATCTTGTAATTATGATTTCCACCATAATGTGTTTGTAGGAACTCTTGAGATAATATACACATAAGATTGTAAAATAATTGAAACTCATATATATCACGTCCACATATTAATAGGTGCATAGGCATGTAATAAGCAGGATAATAAGCTACAGTCAACAGGTTAGACAGAACTTGGTGCCATGACATATTGTCTATAGTGTTTTGAATAGTAAACATACATGACTTGTATTTTAATACTTTGCATACAACCAGAGCGATCCTGTCAAAAGGCAGTCCAGCACAAGTGCTCTCCATCCATTCCTCTCACCTGAAATGTCTATCTCTTAATCTGCAGGAACTGAATTATTAACATGCCTGCTGGCGGTGAGAGAACACACCTTCCAGCAACAAATTACACACAGTGCCCACAATTAACAAGCTGACACTCAGCTCAATCACTTCATTGGGCTTTTAATGTTTCCCATTGGTGCTAAAATGCTAATCGCTTGCAGAGATGCCATCGCCAAGCATGTGTTAAATAAGTAGATGAAAGTCTTTGAGCTGAATTAGCAGTTGTGCACATCAAGTTCACATTACATTTGTATTCACAGTATGGAATTTTTAGGTTAAGATAGGCTATGCAAGTGCTCTGAAATACTCAATTCTGATTGGTCAGTGTTCATTGCAACAACTTAGCGGTAACCACCGCTACTTTCTTTTTGAATCACAATGCTGACTTGTGTGGATTTTTTGGTTCATACAAACACAATCTTTCGCCTTCAAACAAAATTCTCAATCACGTGGATTACTGGATTATGCCCTTGAAAATTTGGTGAACAGTAAGCAGGAAATAGAATAGAGGATACCACGCTAAAAAATAGACTATGCTTACCTAGTGTAAGTTGGTCTAACTGACCAGAAAATTGCCCAAAGCTCAAATGAAAAACCATTAAAACAGACCAGCATATACAACTTGGCCATGATGGGAGACCCGATTACCATTGTAGGCTGTTTTTCTCAGGAGGAATCATATTTTTTGCATCCATTTAATGTGAATGCATGGGAAAGAAGCTCTTTCCATCTGTCCTAAACAAAAGATGGTTTTAACCACAATTCCTCCTGGTTTTTGCTGGATGAGACATCATTTTGCATGGGCCAAATGATTTAATGAAGTTTCCAGTCCTTTAAAACATGTTTAATAGTCATCTTACAGTTCCAAAACAATCTGTAGAGAGTTGAGGTATTACAGCAGTCCACCGCAACAAGCAAACTCCCATCCCGACTGACCTGCGCTCTTCCAGGATGAGGACACTGCAGGGGAGGGATCTAACATACAATCAGTAACCAGGATCTTTTAGAACAGGGACACACTCACATTCACATTCACACATATATACAAACTAAGTGTATTAAATTACCATTGTCTACCTTTGTGTTTTATTTCAAAGTGATCCCATTATTTTGCAGCCTCTGAACAATTACATATCCATTCACTGCATTCATGGACTCAAATGAAGTGGAACCGCAGATGAGAGACTCTTCTCCCGTCCTGTCTCTCTGGGGAGCAAAGGAGAGAGCCTTTTCCGTGAAACCTTTTCAAAGCCTCATCTGCGTCTTCCATTAGCCATGCAGAACGAGAAGAAAGCAAGACGCCGCCAGAAAAATGCATTTTTGGGTGCAAGGGGAATCACCGGAGGCTCTGATCAGATGTAATGTAACAATTTAACACACAGTCGGGCTGCCGTGCCTGTTGCTTTCCCTTTATTAGAGAGATGATTACGATTGCTCAAAGACTCGATTTGTTCAATTGTCTAGCATATGTTTTAAGATTACAACAAACAATGATTCAGATTGTAAGGTGAGCAGTAAGCCGCAGTAAGGTGAGCTGCAAAGAAGGCAAATTCATGTAGAAGGATGCATGAGTTGCTGTTTTGAAATCAACTTTTAGAGACCTTTGAAGCCAGGGTATTACTCTGCTTTCACGCTGCATGATCTGATTTTAGTGACATTTATTCGATGTTAAATTGAGTTTATAAAGCACTCACCTATAGCTCATGCATGCTAACCTGACAATGATTCATGTATGAGAGTCATTGCTGTTAAATTATTAACTCAAAAGCTTCAATCCAAAACAAACAGGGGCAACTGTGATTCCAGCAAAGAGCTTTTCTTTGGGGACAGACATTTGCTCCTCCAGGGACAGAATTTTAAATGCAAAGAGAGAGAAAGAAAGCAAAAGTGACTGAACCGTGAACAACTATCAGACTAAAGGCCTTATACTGTTCAATTTAATAAACTCTCATAGTTAAGAGTTTTAGAATAAATTAACAAGTAATCAGACAAAATTATAACTTTATTGTTCTACCAAACTTCTTTTAAAGGAATGCATAAAACACATGTAATTCAGAATATTTTATGTATCTTAAATACACAAAATGATCACTTACAAACTTTTGATGTAATTAAAAAATAAATTAATAAATATATTTTTTTCTTCACACAACAATTGTCTCTATTCTATTCTATTCTATTCTATTCTATTCTATTCTATTCTATTCTGTTCTAAACTATTTCTGTTCTATTCCATTCAAAACTCTATTTATCTCTATTCTATTCTTGTTGGAAACAATGTACACTAACTTTTGAAAAAACTTTTTTATACTAAAAAAACTACATTTTTGACACATTTTAAAATACTTATAATTTTAATATAAATCTCAAATACATGTACAATTAAATAAAAGGCAATTGGAAATAAATTCTAAGATCTTTA
Organism: Labeobarbus marequensis; assembly: GCA_034780575.1. Lineage (NCBI taxonomy): Eukaryota > Metazoa > Chordata > Actinopteri > Cypriniformes > Cyprinidae > Labeobarbus > Labeobarbus marequensis. Next base: position 15,985,000 of record JAUZSZ010000134.1, read on the forward strand.
AAAAGTTTTCCAGACCCTTTGTGACCTTCATATAAAAATGAGAAAAAATAGGATGTAAAAGTTGCTGTAGTTACACCCACACGTGTACCTGTGACATGTAGGTTGAACTGCTCATAGATTCATATGTCTGCTGCCAGGACGCATACTGCTCTCTCCATCTGTATCACTGACCGATACACAGTCTGCTCACCCACATACTCACCTCTGAGTGCTGGGGTGGGCCGCTCCATCACAGCACATCTCACACTCAGCTGGAAGTGGATGTGATCACCCATGTACCGCATCATGTTTTTGCTGTAGGTCAGACTCTCTAAAACTGGTGAACATTCTATTTGGATCAGTCACATCGTAAATTAGTTTGTGTATTAAAGGTGAACAGATTTACAGCAAAAAAGGCATGTGTGCCATGACCTGAAGGAAGATATTTTTTCAATTATACAAAAATGACTTTTACTTGTAAAAAGTATCAGTCAGACTTGGTTAGACTTCAGTCAGACAAACTATCACTCAGATGACACAAGGCACGTAGTAGATTGTGTCCAACAGGTTTTTCAGCAGTTTTTATCATGACAATTTAGAAGCCTTAGAAGTTCTGTTTTCAGTAGGTTTTATAGGCTTAAAAATATTGGTATATTTTAAAGGAAAAACTTGGTATACCATTAAAAATGACACTGCTTAAAGGATAATAATAAAGCTAAAAAGTCTGGATAAATCAGTTAACCTCATTGTCGATTAGGGTTGATTACCATTATCCATTATCAGTCAATTTGGGTTGATTACCATTGTGACTTATCTCTAGTTTGGAAAGGAACATATAGGGCCCTATGAAATCCATTTAAATTTTCCAAATTCTGTTTTATTTTTTTCCAAATTCTGTTTTTTTTCCATTTTACTTTTCTGAATTTCATTTGTTTTCTTCATCTGTTTTTCTAGACTCTGTTTTACTCTGTTTTAATGGTTAAACTAAATTTTATTAATCAAAAAGCAAGTCAAATTAATTTAAACCATGAAACGTACACAATTTTATAGCAATTTATTACAAATTTAACAAAAAATAAAATTTTAAGGCCTTGTGAAATGTTTTATTTTTTTTATTTTATTTATTTATTTATTTTTTTTTACCTCAAAATGAGTTTTATTTTTACCAAATTCTGTGTTTTCTGGTAATTTTATGGATTCAATATAAATGGTTTCATTATATTTTAATAATAAAAAGCATCTCTAAATAATAATAATAATAATAATAATATTTATTTATTTATTTTAGAAATAGTGTGTTGTATATTTGCATTTTTCTTGAAAATAAATTCTGATAATTTGTCTGGTAAATATTCCTTAAAATAATGTTTTATTAACAATTTTATTATTATTATTATTATTAGTAGTAGTAGTAGTAGTAGTAGTAGTAGTAGTAGTAGTACTCTCATTATATTAAGTAATATATTTCTGTCATATAGTTTCTTCAAGTTAAACCAAACCTTTAGTTTGACGGGTTGATGTGAATACCTTTAAGTTTATGTTTACAAATTTGTGTATGATATTATGGTAATTTTTCTCAAAAGACAAGGTAAAATGCTCATGAAGTGACTCTCAGAGCAGTTGTAGAGATTATATTCATGTGTTTATGTAGTCATATATTGAGGCAGCAGAGGCTGGAAACACCACGAGCATCATGCACACTTCAGTGTGTGTGTAGTAAACGAAACCGTGTGTCTGCGCCATTCATTCACACAGAAACACACAGAGAGTAAGTTATGTGGATACATTCAAGTTGTACTTTATTTGTGTATATTCAAAACCCAGTGTTGTTTAACATTGAATTGTTGGAGGTTATTTAAACTTTATTCAGTTTAGACAACATTGATTATGTCTTCCGCTACTGCTGTTCACAACTCTCACTCGCTCAGTCTCTCTGTCTCACCTCAGGAGCCCTGCGCCATCTGCAGACACTAACATATTCGTAAAGTGTGTGAAAAGAATTGCCACATTCCTGGTTGCCCCCTCCAGCACACAGTAGGGGAAGAGAAAGATCTGAGAGGCAGACAGACAGAAGTTTTTACCTCATGCTGCACGGTGAAGGTCCTATCAGGTAGCATTTCGCACCATACCATGCTTTGATGCATAAATGATGAGATACTCCTCTAAATATTGAGTAATATAGTCTGTGAGGTTTTCAGGTCGACTTTTTGAAATTTGTCTAAGCTGTAATAACATGGATGGGTGATGTAAGGCAATGTTACTCTGATTATATTGTCTTCATTGTCTTCATTGCTTACAGAGCGTGTGTTGATAAATGCTCACTGGATACATGTTGCCTAAAGCTTAGACATCTTGCTGCATGCATCTAGAGAACATTGATTTACAAAAAAATCAGATAGGAAAAACTAGAAACGCTAACATAAACCGAAACCGAACTCATTTCTGTGAATCATTTATTTCAGTTAACTGATCGAAAACCAATTCAGTGGTTTTAAATGCAGTAAAATCAGTATATGAAGTAAAATGTTCCTGTAAAGATAAATGTAGGAACATATTGATGTATATTATTTTTTCTGTTATTGTAATTATTGTAAAAGAAATTATGAAAAATTTGTTATTTATTGTAATCCCATGCATCTTGTTGCATGTTGCAGACATGATTTAGCTCATAACAACTTTAGACCAAATGCAGTTTTCATCTACAATAAACAAAAATAACATTTATTTCTGATATTCAGAGTAATTATTAAAGTTTTTTTTTTTTGCCTCATCAGTCAAATCTTCTGTTCATTGCAAATGCTCACTAATCTGTTCTGGACTCATTACGACACACTTTTCTGTACAGTGAGTCTGTAAGTTTTTAAACCAGCTCTATATGAGTCACACATGTCTGAATGAGTTTGATCTTGGTTTAATGAGTCAGTAAGGTGTCTAACTCATAATGAACCAGGTTAATGCGTTTTTGATTCAGTGAGTCAGTGAATTGTCAAACCTGGTCATGAAGAGTGAGATATGTCAGGGTTCTTGGTTCAGTGAGTCAGTGAGTTTGAGTGAGTCAGTCTGATTCATCTGGGTTTGTGAACCAGATTAACCGATTTGTTGAAAAGATCTGACTAAAAAAAAAATGTTCTTGAATTGGACATTACTAAAAATCACACAGATCCACTTGAGGGCCACCAATGGATAACAGCCAGGATTGCAAGTGTACTGATGTGGGTGAAAGGGTATACTAAGTACACATGACAGAGGACGAGATTGTCTCAAACTCCTTATCTACACCTCCCTTACTCACCTTCCCTGGCTTTCTCTCTCTCAGTTTCACAATCTCTCTCCTACTCCTCTCTTTCATTTTTTTCCTCTGACTGGAGATTGAGTTTGAGCAGGTGTGCTGCTTTCCTCCGCTGCCAGACCCCCTCTTGCATCGTTACGCCCTCTGCGCGGTGTTAATCGCCTGATCTTGGCGTCACTTTCCCTGCCACTTTTCAGAAATATTCTCCCGTCCTCTGCTCGCTGTACAGGTCGCCTGCTATTTTTACAGCCTTAGGGCTGGCAGCCTTTTTGTGAGTGTGTTCGCAAGCTTTCAGAGCGGAGCAAACAATAGAGGTTGACAGGAAAATAGGGAAAACACTCTATTGACCTATCCCTTATACACTGTGAATGGCATTCGCTGCTGATGGCGCCCCGTGTGCAGTCTGGGCCTTTTCAGAGAGTCTCTGACTACGGTCATCGACACCGCATTTTGAAAGCATGACTCATTATGGGTACACAATGGGAGCAACAGAGCTGAGACCAATTTGAACACTTAAACACAGCCAGGACGCAAACTTCCCAGTGAATTAACTGTAAGAGATGTAAACCTCCCTGCAGAAGTCCAAATGCCAATTAAAAGGCCCAACGTCAGCTGTGAGGACTAAACAATACTGCATATGTTGCAGTAGCTGTAAATGAGGTGCCTTTGATTAAGATGTGACAGAACTTAAGGATCACTGACTAATGGGATGTGTTTCATTTTCTGTTTCACCCTCATGTGTGAGTTTTAACCTTAAAATATTTTACCTTTGTGCATAGCAATTGCTTTTTTTATTCCATAATTACATTTAATTTGAATTATTTAAACATTAAAATTAATTTTTAAATTACATTTTATCAAAAAAATATTATTGTTCATGTTAATATATAAATTAATTTATTTTCATTAATAATTTTATTTATTTATTTTCTAAACAATTGTTTATTCGTGTGTCACCTCTACTGAGATCAGCAGTTATTTATTTAGTATTTTGAAAGATTTACACTTGAAATTGCTGCGTGCCTCTTTCTATGCTGACATTCATTTACTGTACCTGCGACAGGTTGGCCACATGCTGGGTTGGCAAGTCTTCAGTTTGCGGGTTTGCATAAATTAGATTTGAATGTAAGGATTTCTGACCAACCAGCAGCCAATGTTCTGCAAGTCAAAATAGGTAAGATGGATACTATTTTTAATAGAAGGAGACAGGCCAGCTGTGATTATGATTACAATACAGTGAATTTACAGGTGTCAGCAGAAATGTTAACTATGGGAAATAGGTTTGGAGAAAGTGCTTTTACACAACAGTTAAATAAACAAGAAGTTAAAACTGGGTAACTTACATTTTAGACACAATATTTCCAGTTATTTTATCTGTTTTTGTTCTATCAACGGTTCAAAAAGCTTAAAGCCTAAATTACTGTTCATAAAGACAGCCACTTGCATCATTCCTGAATAAATCAGCATTTTTTAAAAAGGGGACATGTTATGAAAGTCTGACTTTTTCCATGTTTAAGTGCTATAATCCCCGGTCCCCGATGCATCTACCAAACAAGAAAAAGGACAACTCAGTAACTTTGTTTTGGTAAGCCTTTTTCTGCAAGAATGTGAAAAAACAAACCGCTCAGATTTCACTCCCCCATGACATAGAAAGGGGATCTTATTATAACATTAACGCCCCTTAATCTGCACGTTTCCACCCACGGCACCACCACTGTGTTTTTGCAAGTGACAACGGTGTACCAGTTCTAACGCCATGGCAAAACTTCGAGCAAAGCATGCTAACTGTTCTGTCATTGGCTGCACAGATGAGAACATAACACTGTTTAGAGTCCCAGCCTCAGAGGAGACAAGAGAGCAGTGGATTTATTTGCTTATATTACGCTGCTGCCACACAGATCTAATATAAACACGTGATGTCTTTCCCAGCTGTTTACCTTCATAGACATAACCAGCTGTTTTTGTATCTCGTATGTGGTTTTACCAAAAACTTTTGTGTATTTGACAGTTTAAGTGCAATAAGACATGAAAGAGGACTTAGTTTAGTTCTCACATGCCATGTGACAGCTGCTTTCTGTGCGCATGCTTCGGATGTGTGCACTCAGAAATCCTATATCACAAATTTAAACTAAAATGGCTTTAAAATGCATAATTTCAGTGTGATAGACATGAAAACCAAACAGATGTTTTGGGGGTTTTTTGCCTCCTTTAACTAACTGGTTTAGTGAATGATTCACATGACTTATACAGACTTGTTTCATTCCGAAGTCATTCAGCATTTTTTAACTAATTGGTTGAGTGAATGATTCAATGACTCGCTCATAAATATAGTGTAGTATAATATCGACTCGGCTTTTAGACGGGTGTGTCCCGTACACCAGCTCAAAAACAAATTAGTAATGTTGCATATGAACAGAATGTTTCATACATATTGAAGCTCATGAGGGATTTATCTCTTTGATAACAGACTGCTTTGAGTACTACTCGTGTCAATCAGCAGATCTACAGCAATGACTGCATTCACAGCGGAGCTATTGAGATATAATTGAGAATATTACAAGGCAGAGCTTTCAGCTCACAAGTAACCTTATGTAAATCATATTTGTGATGCCTGCCCACTAAAGATGGTGTCTGAGTGGTGAAGTAGCTTATTGAATGCAATAGATTCAATGGAGATTATACCCAGAGTAACTGTTCGGGCAATATTGCTTGGCAATGAGTCTGGCAAACAGATTAAACAAGGGCAACTACGTTAGGCATTAGTTGTTGAGTATGTAATTTGTTACATCTTACCTTGTTTTCCACCTCCAGAATTCAGCACATACTTTTTTTCAACAACAAAAGTTATTGTATACATCATTGAATGGTTTAGCACATACTAATGATTCTTTACATGCACGCTAATCTCACTTACATGCCACACTATCAGTTCAAGCTTCCACTGCTATCTGAGCTTGAATTTCTTGAACTCAGAAGCTCGTAAAACCTTTCTCTGTTAGTGGATTGGCTGCTGAGAAGAGTGGGAGTGAGACAGAGGGAATACTCTAGAAGATGAGACGCTGCAGTGATGTGTACATTGATGTTTGTTTTTTTATATTGGCTCCTTGCATCACAGCATCGTGGACATCTGTATATGTCAGTCTCAATGACTTTCATTCTCTCAGTTTCTTTTCCATTCTTAATTTCCCTCTCTCTTACTCCCTTACGGCTCTTACAACATGCCGTGGGTGCTTTCAGAATCTCTCTGCAATACTTCTCTGTCACTCAATCAGGGAAAAGTTTTTCATTTTCCTGTCAACTACAGTTTCACCATTCCATGTCTCTTGCACATCTATTATGGAGGAAATAATGTTAGTTTATAGAACTAATCAAATGCATAAATCATAATTTGTTCTATTCTAACTTTTCACTAGAATCTTATCTGGATTAGATTTAGACACCCATATTTTAAGCATATATGTGAAAGTGTTGAGCAGTTGGCTATACAGCACAACTGTGTGTTTTTTAGGGTTTTTTTTTTTTCATTTTTTAAAGAACTTCTTTTGGAAGAAAATGCACAGAATAACTAACCAGATTATGTCTGAATGTGCTAGTTTAACTTCTTACATATATAAAAGTTGTATAAAAGTTACACAACCATGCTGTAGTAGTGAATATTCAAGCATACACACTACGCCATAGAATATTAGTACAGCAACACTTCTGATCCATGTGCTGCCTTCTTTATGCTATGTGTCGTGACAAAAATATAAGGTTCATTTTAGTTGTAAGATCTGAACACTTTTAAGTATATGACGGGATGTATTTTTGTCTTTGTATAAAATCTGTTCCATCTGTTTTAATCGTTCTTCCATGGTCTGTATAATAGAGCAGTACACCTACATACACAAAAGCCCTTGACTCACTGACCCTCCCTTTGAGAGCGTTTGACAGTAAGAGGGTGTTTATGAATGCGGACGATGTGGTCAGCCGTGTCCACTTCCTGTGCAAGGAGGTTGAGTTGATTACTTTTTGATTTACTCAGTACTTCTACAAGCACTACATCAACAGCCTTTATAATCGCATGTATAATCTTGCATGCAATCACAGCCGGTTTTCAACACCCAGTCCTCAGAAACTCAGAAAGAATTGGTCTGATTCCATTGCATATGTAAATAATATAATTGCTGTATTTTTCTCAGTTCCGTTTACTGGCTTTATGAGGGGAAGAAAGGAACCTATTTTTTTAATATTTAAATAATATTATATCATGTATTGTTTTGTATACACAGCATAATATAATTAATACTTATGTTTTAAGGCAAGACACTTAAGCTGAATGGGGTAAAAGTGTAACTAATATTGATATCATACATTCCTAGTTGATTGATTACATTAGGAATTTCAAATCTTTTTTTCTGAAATGTTAAGTTTAAATATGCAAATAAGGGCATTATCTAATTAAATATGCATTCATTTCCATAACTTTTCAGAACAGAAATCTAAATGTTGGTTAAAGGTTCAAAATTCTTGTTTGATTTTATTAGTGTCAAAGGTTTTACTAAGGGGATTTTGCACACATTTTTAGCACTCCATAAAGCAGAAGTGTCAACAGCCAGGAAGAAAAAAAAACATGTTTTTAAGAATAAAATGTGTAAAATCTGGCAAATGATACATGAACAGTATGAACTGGTTTGTAAAAACCGTCAGAATATAAATAGAAATAAAACTTTGTTTAGTAAGTGCTACTTAAGTGGAGATTTCTGGCTCATTGTAACAGAAATAAAAACAAACTTACTGTGAGAAAACAGCATTCACCAGTGCAAATACTTAAAGTCCAATAAAATAAAAACTTTGGCCAAATAGCCCAATAATTGTAACATTTTTCCCAGTTCAAACTGAAAAAGTTGAATAAAAAGAAGAAGCTAAAATAAATAAAGTTGAAAAATGCAAAATTTCACAAATTGTGTACCCAGTGGATTGTGTTAGCACAAAGTACATTTTTACTTTGAGTTTAGCCTTATATGGTGCACTGCCACAAGACTTGCTCTCAGGTGGTTTGCTAACACATTCTCTTCCACTCTTGTACACACACACATATACTTCTCGTGTCCTTCACTGGCTCCTGGATGAAGTCCAGCGATGCTCTCCTCTCACCCGAGTGAGAATGATGGGTATATTATGCATCCGGAGCAGCGGCAGGGGCAGAGTTGCAGGTGTTGTGTGGAGAAGGCCTCCCCCGGGCAGGGTCTGAAGAGGGAGCGAGAGACCCCGGTTGGAATTATTTCCCAGACTCTCAATGCAATCAATCAGACACTCTGGCCATGATGCATTATTAACTTCCAAGGTCCTAATAAAGCACAGTGACATTTGATTCATCATACCTTCCTTGTTTCTGAGTCTATGTACTCTTTTACAGCCAACGGAGTCAGCAAAATCTTAGACCTTTTGTATTAGTATGCCAACAGTCTCTTCAATTCTTAGGATCACTTGTATGCAGTACAAAGTTAACTTCTTAGTTGCCCCCAAAAAGTGGAGCTATAGGTTGTTTCAGTCTAATTTGCATATATTTGTAAAGCTGTTAACAGTTTTAAAACAGCCTATTGAGTGGCTTAACATCCCCAAGCGCTCATGTCATACATGACTAATTGCTGTTGGCTTGAAGGAGATGAGTTTCTCCTTTCTGTCGAAAACTTTCCAGCGTCTTGTTTTATTAACATATACTGGGCCATGCAATACTCCAACACCAAGTGAAAACCTTCCTCCCTCACCTTGTGTCTCTTTCTCTGTAAAATCTCTAGCCATTTGCCTTTTCATCCTGTCATTTACATATTCAGTTTGACTTGGACCAGCGATAACAGTCTCAGATCAGTTTCCTTCTGTCCACCTTATCATGTTAATGAGGAGACAATATGCAAAAATTGATTCCAGATTAGCATTTTTATTGTGAGATATTTCAGAAAAATATAGGCCACTGTTTCTTCCTAATTGTGTGCCGCAGCTGAAGCGTGTGATTCACAGCTGAGGAGCTGGAGTCTCTGGACTCGCATTTCTCCCACACTGAGATCTTCTGAGTGAGACATCAAGCCTTCAGCCATAATTTATTGATAGACGTCAGGAAAAAGAGGAAGAGAGAGAGAGCATGTTTGCATGGTTGGTCGTGCAGGATTCACAGAAAAGACAAAAGGAATTCTTGATGAACTTTGAAGTGCCTTTTCCGGAAGTCCTCGTAAATGCATATTGATGAAGAAATCGTCTTTCCTGGGGGGGATAGGAATGTCGACTACTTTGCTTATCTTCTAAATATTCACTGAGTGGAGAGGACATGGCTTGATCTGTTTGCGTGACGGGAATGGTAACAGTAACACGATTGGTTCTGAGCAAAGGTGATTAAAAGTGGAAAAAATGTGGTGTGATGTCATGGGAAATTGTTATGTAATAGAATAAATCTGTATGTAAGACATGTTTACATTGATTTTTACAGTATTACACACAATAAACAACGTGTAAAAATTATGATTTGCTGCGCTCTTGTATATAGGCTATATACTGTACAGTGTTAGGTAAATTACTTACAAATTGTAATCCGTTACTGATTACGATGAAAATTGTAGTTAGTAATGTAATCCAGGATACTCTTTTTAGGTAATGTATTTTAACTACTTTTTACCTAACTTGTTTTAAACTTACCCTTAAATGTACCATATATACCAAGTAATGTCAAAAGAGCAAAGAGACATTACACATCCAAGGTTTTCAAAGATGAATGCTATGACACATAGTAAGATATTTAGAAAAGATATATATATATATATATATATATATATATATATACATACATACATGCACACACATGACAGTTCTTTCTGGCCCTCAAATCTGTTTGGCTGAGAGGAGTGCGATGTTCTAGTGATATCGGAACTCCAATCATTTCACCGTTTGTATCACTTCTCTTGCGGTGTTTCTCACAGCGAGCGTCATTGTGTTTTTGTGTCATGGAATGTAGTTTTAAGAGTTTTTAGGCGTGAATGTAATTGTTTATACATCAAATATGCGGTTTGTTAATAAAGATAACGTCCATTTAAAAATTGACTTCAACATTTTCGGAGATGTGAGCTCCAGGGTGTCAGTGGTCGTTCAGCGCTCATGAACCTGCTGAGAGCAGCCTTACCTTGCCCAGATCTTCTGGAATTTGCTTGATTTATGTTATAGCTATAACATAACTCGAGCAAATAAATCAAGCTAAATGTTATTCAATAATTTATAATAATAATAAAGACATTTCATTCATTGCTATAGCCATTTGCCATAGCATCCCTTTTTCCCTCGATTTTCTTGAGTGACTATTTATTTTGCTGGTGTACCATTTGATAGGAATCAACAACAGTGGCTGGCCACCACTTCATCTTAATCATTCAGTATTTAAACTGCCTCGCTGGGCAATAAAGAGTCTTAAACCGTGACCGTATGCCTGAGATCAAGGAGAGAGTCGGGAAGTACTGCCCATAGACATTATCAAACCTGATTTCGGCTGTGTTTGGTTTAACATAATCATATATCAAGCCATTCTCCATCTTTCTCCTTGATCTCAGGCATGCTGAAGCAATTAAAATGGCACGGAAACTTTCAGCACTAAAAATAATTCAATACATCACCAGGACACAGGCCCCAGCTGATTTGAATCATGAGCAGCTGGGGTGGGTTCGCATTTTAAGAATCCATCACCCTGTCCTCATAAAGCAGCAATACAGCCCACACTACCTCATTTAAGAGACAATTACAATTCATTTCACTGATTGACCACTACGATCATTCAGCAGCTCCCTGTTGTTAATCTATTTACTTCCCGATGGGTTCCAACACTTTCCGTGGAGAGGCCAAATGCCTTTTACTCTTTCCACATGAAAACATGGAATGGCTTTGAGCTTTCCCCCCAAAATGCTTCATTACACTCAAATGTGTTCATTATTTTGTGCTTCCTTGCTATATGTCTGCAGTTCTGTGACTAAATTTAGTTTCATAGTGTCATTTCAAGGAGGAAAGTTAATTGCATTTGTTTTCACAGGGGAGATCACTCAACTGATTACTTGATGTTATAAACTTACAGCCCTTGTTAACTTTTAGCTTCGGTGATATTTCATTATTATTATTATTATTATTTGCATATTTGCATAGACTGACGTGTTATCTAATTTAAGAAGAGATATTACAGGGCTGACAGCAGGAGGACAGAAATTTCTTTCGTGTTGTAAGCTATTTTCATAATTTCATAGCAGTTACTCTAATAGAAGGGCGATCAGGGTGCTATGGTTTTCTAATCAGTTTATATGCTTTTCATAACGCATTACACGAAAGCAGTAAATCTGAACAGACACAATTAAAATGTGATTTCTGCTGGGGGCAATAGCAGAGTTGGCATAATGGATATCTGTGATCAGGGTTAATAAGGAAAGATGGGCATTGAAAAGACTTCAACAGAGGTATTATCTGGACTCGCCTATAGAGTAGATCGCAGAGTAATGATGCATTCAGGATCATGAGATTATCCAGTTATCATTCTTAACTATTACTAGCAAAAGGGGGAAGTGATATTGTATTCTTTGCATATTTTGGTAACAGTATTAGGATAAATGGAGCGGGGCACTGGAATGCCCCTATTGTGATTATATGAGTTTATTTATCGTAAAATCGTAAGGATTTGGTTTTAAAATTCAGCAAGTAATCTCCAGTGCTTTTTTTATTTTTAATTTCTCAGTTTAACATGATTAATTGATTGACTGAATAATCTACTGATCAAACTTTTGATCAACCTTTTCATCCATCCGTCCGTCCGTCCGTCCGTCCATCCATTCGTCCATCCATTTATCTGTTCATTCATTCATTCATTCATTCATTCATTCATTCATTCATTCATTCATTCATGTAGACTCTTTTCAGAGGTGAGTTTCCCAAAAGCATCATTAGCTAATTATGGTCGTTAGTTCCACTGAACTTTTGAAAAAAGCAACTAAAATGATACAGTTCAGGCATATTCAAATGGTGGTCCCTGTCTGAACCTTAACTGGATCTCAAGACATAATGGCAACAACAGTACCATTTTACCATTTGTAAATAAAGTGAGCAGTGCTTCAAAAAAATTATTTGTCATGTCGAGGAAAGACAACATTAAATTTAGACCCAACATCCTCCACTGTGATGACTATTTTGACTGTTTAGGTTTTGGAACTTTCATTGAATGCCCCTGATGAAGTGTATTAAACAGACATTTTGTGACAAAAAGGGGCGTGTTGTTTGACATTAAACAGCTTATCATAGGCTTATAGCAAATATGTAAAAATGTAAAACAACAACAACATATAAACATATAAAAACCACATTAAAAATCAGTTTTGACCAATAAGTATTGCAATTTATGAATTATATGGTTTACTTATCCCTGCCTGAGATTTATAAAAAAATACTCTTGTCCTGAGACCACAGTTCAACCCTTCAGTTAAAATCTACCTTACATAGTTGAAAGTTTATCAGTGGTTATTAGATTCACTTGTTGACACAACAGCTGTATCAAAAACATGAGACAATTGAAATTTTGGTATGGAGGACAGAACTAATTAAATCATTCAAATTTACATACCAAATCACTGCTAGAGGAAACACATTTGTGTAATTGAATGTGTGATTAAAATCGCGTTAATGAGATATAGCCGTTGTGACAACGTCCCAATATGAAATTTAGCTGTGGTCTCTTCTACAGTGTATATCTGAGAAAATATGTATCTGGGAAAACCTCCAGCATCCTCCAGATTTTGGTGTGTGTAAACAGGTACACAATGTGTTGAGCACGCTTATCATTCAGGGAGATGCAATCTAACTTCCTCTCTGCCAAGAAATATCCAAACAGTCCTGCAAAATCATATAAATCATAGTTTTTGTACAATCTAATTTAGAGTCCCTCTGAAGAGCCCAAACAAAGGTT